>ML805085.1:118649-130213 GCA_009831015.1 Picea engelmannii | reverse complement strand
GCCAATGTAGTCATGGAGTGCATAGTGTAGGCCTAATTTGGTCTAGAGAGCCAAGAATGAAGGAACTCATAGTTGAACACTCTTGTTGAGAGCATGGAGAGTATATAATGTATTGTAACCATTTATTTATTGAATAATACATTGAGTGTGCTTTAGAGTGTGGGTTTTTTCTCCCATAAGGGTTTTCTTCAGGAAACCATTGTCTAATGATTGTATGTTTCTATGTTATTTAGCTGCTTGCAACTGTTCTATTTAATTTCTTCACTTTCTTTTCTCATTGATTAGTGTAGGAAGCTATTATGCACCCTTACTTACTTTCATTTATTATAAGATTCTGATCACCTTGTATCCAAGGTGTTAGGGACAAGGTTTTGTTTTTTTATCTAATCTTGGTTAATTACCTTGTATCCAAGGTGTTAGGGACAAGGTTTTGTTTTTTTATCTAATCTTGGTTTGAGTGGGAGCTTGTGAAAGCTGAAAACTTGTTGCAACAAAATGATAAGCACAATAAGAATTGAAATGGAGAGTAAGCTTGAAGCATGTGGCTTTGGAATCGAACATGGATGGAGAAGCATGGATTTTTGGGTAGATGGAAATATCTAGCACTTGGATACCTGGACCTGTTGAGATCAGGTAGATATATGATGGATTTATCAAATTTAAAGAATGTATGTCTTAAGTTGGTGGTATATCATGTGCAATTTGATGATGCCAAGGCTTGAATTTGTGATGGATCTGTTCATATCAAGAATAATAGAATGTGATTATTATTTGTAGGAATAGATTTATTGGTGGTCCATTGTTGGGAGCCATGAACCACTGATAAGAATAGATGTATTGTATTATCATGGAAAGGGCCACGTGAAAGCCAACAATCACTCTAAAATCCATAACCTACAATGGTAAGATAAGTACTTGGACTATGCAATTCTATTTGGAGTAGGAGGGATGCTAGTAATGAAATTGGTTGATGTTTCATATCATCACATGCTTGGGAATACAATTGTAGGTTTTTTTTGGAGTTGGATTTCATCACATATGTAGATGGACATATGGATGTATGAATTATTTAAGCATGTGCACTCCTAGCTTGAGACTTCATCGATGTAAAGTCTAGATGTAGACTTAGATGATAGGGAACATGTTGTATTATGTCAATAAAATTTAAGGAGGGTAGGTGTTTATCACAAGTCAAGTTTAAGGGGGGAAATATTGGGTTAATTTTGATGGAGTCGTAGAGTAGTTAGAATAATGTTGATAGAATGAAGGATGAGTTTACAATTCGACATTTATGGAACCATGATATTACTCATGGAATTTCATATAATAAATTCTATTTAATGGGCTGGGATATTCCATTCTAAGATGCCTCATGGTATAGGCATTAGGAGTTGGCTTATTGGCCCATATAGGCCTGGGTGGTTAATGTAGCACTGGAGATCCAAGCAAGAAGGAGCTCATTGCTAAATGATCTTGTTGAGAGCAAGGAGACAATCTAATGTATAGAAACCATTTATAAAGCACCATTTATCAAATTTTTTAACCTTATTTTTATAAATATTATTATTATTATTTAATGTAACATTATCTAATCTAACATTAAGTTTAACATTAGGTAACAACATCTCCCCCATACTATACTGTAGAGCACAACATTTTATATTTGTTTATAATATGAATATCCATACCTGTGATATAAATTTGCTATATTCTTTTAACATTACTTAACAACATCTCCCCTACACTGTAATGTAATGTAGAGCACAATGTTTCATATTTGTTTATAATATGAATATCCATACCTGTGATATAAATTTGCTACAATCTTGTTGTAGTCTTCAAGAGATATCCAATTTATCATTCATATGATCCTGATATGGAAAAGCAAGAAGTGGCTCTTGCTGGTTCATCATCAACAAAGTGGGCTGGGGCCCCTCTCAACAGGAAGCAACCACTGCTGGTTCTGTGCAATAGGAATCCCACAAAGCCATGTATGGCTTTCTGTTTCTACACGCGGACCTGGATTAAGTCGTCCTTCACCTTTTCTTTCCTAGAGGACTGGTTATCGCAAACCCTAATCAGAGATATGAGTATCTATTGCAAACACTCTGAGGCAGGACTCATCTTGGTCACCCGACTCCATTACCTCAACGAACTCTGCTGTGCCAAGCTCTGTAATCCTTATACACGAACGTTTGTCGAAATTCCGGCCCCGCACGCATGGTATTACACTGAATGAATCGTTGTCGATGAGAATAATAATCAGCGATCTGAAACTGAATACAAAGTTGTGGCTGTTGGGGACATCCACTCACAAAATGCAAATGGAGTGATCGAAAGACAGATCGTGGAAATTTACAAACCTTCCAAAAAGAGATGGAATATCGCCGGATATTTAATACTGAAGCCAGAGACTGAGCTTGTGTTCTTCGGCGGATCATTCTACACTCACTGTCAGATTGCGGCAGATAAAACGAACGGCATCGTGAGTTTCACCATCCCATTAGATGGAAACGGTTCAGCTGTAGCGCCCAAGCCCATCCCCATGGACTTCTCACCATACCATAAAATAGTGCGGAATTTCATCATGTCTTCTCCACAGATGATCACCTGCGGATCGCGTCTACTATTAATTGCTGCCAAAACGATGCCCCTCCAGGTTGAACAAGCTGGTGGGGAAGGGGAGGACGAGGAGGTGGAGATGTAGATGGTCATTATTTTGTGGGAATTTAAGAATGAGGGCTGCCCCATTCTTCCATCAAAGACACCGTCGTGGAAATGGGTGGAGATTGCACGAATGCCTTCCTTCCTTTGCAAGGATTGGATGAATCAACTTTCGTCAAATTATCAATGGAATTTTCCGAAGGATTTTCTATGGAATTGCTGCACAGGAGTGGGAGATCACGTGTGTTTTGTACCCTACTGGACTCCATCATCAGAAGTGGTGAAGGTGGTTTCTTACAATTTAATTGATAACACATGGAACTGGCTTCCCAACCATCTCAGCGTGGGAGAGGAGCATTTTGAGGAGGGCTTTTACAAAAATATAGCCTTTGAACCAAGGCCACATAGGAAGGTCCAGTAAAACAACATTTTCTGGTGGTTAATTTAAAATAAAACGGGGTGGTGACATGGGTCAAATACTGCCTGGCTACTTTACCTTATCCGCAAGAACGCCTCTGGATAAATGGAGGTTTGAACTAGTGACAGTGCCACTGGACCAAACCGCTGGAGCGTAGAATTTGTATTTTAAAGAAAGTTTTCTTTTTCAAATATATATATATATATATATATATAGTTTGAATGTTTTTTTTAATATTATAATGTATTGTAAAATTAAAATACAATTTTTTTTTAATTTTATGGTATGTACAAGTTTTCATTATTTGTTAGAGCTTTTACTTTAATTTTTTTTTTATTACTACTAATTTATTAACAAACTCAAGGTTGGAGAAATGGTTATGTGGGACTAATATAATGATATGGTTTTTTCTTCTTGGGATTTATAATAACATGAACAAGAATATGAAACATCCAATCACTATATGTCTATAACATATCATGAACATTGGATTACATAACTACAAATGCATGCTAATGCATACTAAAGAACCACACTTTTATCTAAAAACACATTAGATCAAGTTGAACTTAACTAAATTCTAAGGGGAGGTATGAGTTTCCTCATGTATATTCTTCTTCATTTGAATATACATGAAATATTTATGCTATTTGTCCATTTATTTCCATGGTATTTCCATGTAGAAAAAACACTTTAAGAAACTATTCACACAATTAGACCAAAGATCCTATTCAACAAGACATGGTATTTCCACGTAGAAAATACACCTTAAGAAACTATTCACACAACTAGACCAAAGATCGATACATGGTGTTTTACTTGGTTAAAACACTCAAAGAGGGAAAAGCTCATCCATTGAGGCAATGTATTAATGTAAAATAAGGATTGTGTACATAAAAGTTCCTCACAATTGATCTTTCATAAATGACCATCCATTTCTTTTAAATAGAGTTCATGGACTAATGAGGTGTTAAGCCACATATAAATATAGTTGTTAGTATCAACAAGAACATGAACCGTCCAATCACTTTATGTCTAGAACATATCATGAACATTGGATTACATAAGTACAAATTCATGCTAATGCATACTAAAGAACCACACTTTTATTTAAAAACACATTAGACCAAGTTGAACTTAACTAAATTCTAAGTGTCTAAATATCCTAACCTCCCCCCTTAAGAAACATTTGGGATAGGATTGAAGGATTTACAATGGTGATACAATATGAGAAAGGAGGCATTAGATCCTATCCCCCCTTAATGATAACTTTCTAAACCCCTAACATAGATGGAAGTTTGGAAAACTATGATTCTATAAGAAACTTTGTGAAAAATCATGGAACTTGATCAATTATAGGGAAAAAGAGAAGTTCGAGAAAAATGATCTTGAATGACCTTGCTAATGAAGTGCATTTTAACCTCAATGTGTTTTCTTCATTAATGTTGAAATGCTTATTTGGTGGGCTTGATCGTACTTTGATTGTCACACCAGAGTGTAGTAAATTTGCTACTACTAAAATCCAAACTTTGAAAGGAACTGTCGAAGCCACAAGGATTATCGACTTTCATTAACCATTTCTCGATACTTTGCTTCTGTTGAAGAAAGAGAAAGATCTTGTTGTTTCTTACAATCCCAAGTGATAGGTCCAAAACCATTGATGATAACCGCTTTTCAAATCAATCTTTGAAAAATACTTTGCTCCACTCAAGAAATCCATCATATCATCCATCCTTGGCAATGGAAATTTGTACCTGATGGTTATCTTGTTGATCACCCTCAAGTCAGTACACATCCTCCAGCCTCTGTATTTCTTAAGACTGAGTAGTGTTGGAACAACACATGGACTCAAGCTTTCCCTGACCAAACCTTTGTCCAACAAATCCTGGACTTGCCTCTTAACCTCTTCATTCTCTTGCAATGTCAATTTGTACGCGGCTTTGTTTGGCAAACTGGCTCCTGGTATGAGATCAATATGATGAATCACACTTCTGACCGGTGGCAACGAATGAGGTAATTTGTCTGCTACTATGTCAACAAACTCTTCCATCAGTTCTTGAACTTCTTCTGGCAAATCATCCACCATTGTGCTGGTCAAAATAATTCAGGCTTTTTGACCACAATGAATTGCAGATCTTCCTTCTTCTTAACCTCTGTAAGAATTTTCTTCCCACTCATGAGAAGTACAATGTTGATTACTTTCGGTTTCACCTCCTTATCCTTAATTGGAAGTAACATGTGATTCCTCCCATTCTTCTCTAGGGTGTATGTGTTCATTCTCCCATCATGAATCACTCTCCTGTCATATTGCCATGGTCTACCCAGCAATAGATGACAAACATTCATAGGAATGACATCACATAATATCTTATCATTATATCCTCCTATCTTGAATTCAACTAAACATTGTTTAGTGACAGTTACCTGGTGTCCTTTTTGTAGCCACGAAACTTTGTATGGGCTTGGATGGTCAATCTTCTCCAGCTCCAGATTCTCTACCATCTCTGTAGAAATGAGATTATCCATGCTACCACTGTCTACAATGACCTTGCATACCCTGTCCTTGGTCTTGCAAGCAGTCCTGAAAAGTCTGGTCCTTTGGACTGAACTCTCCACCTCCTTCTCGAGTTTCAAAAGGACTTTTCACATCATCAATGATCTTCCTCCTTCGACGTCTTCTGCCTTAGCATATTTCCTCTGTGCCTCGGCGATGTGAGTTTCTCCACTCTCCTTCTTCTTGTCTAGACACTCATAAGACTTGTGCCCATTCTTTCCACATGTGAAGCATGTTATTACTCCACCTCTTCCTCTTCCTCTACCTCTGGTACGAGGAAAAGTGTTGTTATCAGCATAATCTCCTCTCTTCTCAGTATGTTTCCCTCGCTATTTAGCATATTGCTCTTTCTGTGAGGTTCCACCTCTCTCAATTCGAGTCTGAGGCTTCTTCCAGTCCTCTTTGGGCTTCTGATATTTGTCATGGGCAACTGATTTGCCTCTGGGTTGACTTCTGCCTCGACCTCTTTGACTCTACTTTCGGCTCAACTTCTATTCTGCTTTCGGAGCCATTTGATAAGAATCTTCCATCGTTCGGATGGTTACCATGCTCATCTCATCCTGGATATCATATCTCAGGCCATTCATGTATCTGACAACTTTTTCATCATAGCTCTCCCAATGACCTGCCCTGATGTTCAGTTTGTAGAATTCCTCAGTGTATTCTTTCACTGTCATCAACTTCTATCTAAGGTTCTGCATTCTCCTAAATAGAGTAATTTGATAATCTCTGGGGATTAATTTCGCCTTCGTCTTTGCGATCATTCTGTCCCAGCTCTTGATCTTTTGCTTGCCCTTGCAACGTCTGTCAACTTGTAGTTCATCCCACCACAATGTTGCATGTCCCTTCAATCTTGTGATAGCATGCTTGACTTTCTTGTCTTGTTCGACATCTTCATAGTCAAAGTATGTGTCTAGAGATCTAATCCAGTCTAGAAGCTCCTCTGCATCCAGATTTCCCTCATAAACTGGAATGTCCATCTTTTCTCTTGCACCCATCCTTGCAATAGCTCTGATCAAAAATTCGTTTGATGCATCTTCGGCTGCAACTTCTTCTTCACGTGTAGCTTCAATCTCACTCTCGGAATCACTTACATCCCCATCACTGACTGTGCATCTTTGCGTTGTCTCCATGTCTTCGAGTCTAGCTCGTAGATCACACATCTCTCTCTCCATGGCTGGATCTGTCATCTGCCTGCCTCTTCTCCTTGGCATTTCCCTATCCTATGGTGGATCGGGTGATTGCCTGTCCCTTCTCCTTGGCGGCATGGTGAATCCTTCTTTTTCTCTGCTACAAAAATAAAAGAACCTTTATGTGCTCTGATACCAAACTGACGTCGACGCCCTCACTCCAAAACCCGCAGGTCGGAAGGTCCACGTCAACACAGGATATTTCCTCTTCCCATGGCCCGAAGAACTCTAATGGCTCTTCTGTTTCCCTATCGAGAAATATACACCCACAGCAAGCTCTTCACAGGATCCCCTCTTTACACTTGGGGGATCAGACTTCGCAACTTCGCGAGGTCAGTGGTCAAGCGTTGGACTCTCAAATCCCCAAATCTCGATACAGTCAATGCTGACCTTTCCCATTTCCTTTCAGGATTTTCCCTATCGCGATTTCGGCGATCGCGATGTCGAACAACTTGTTTCCCCGACTCCCGAATCCTGATTTGTCGAAACTCCGATACACTCAGGAGTTTGACTTTTCAACGCCTCTTCACTTCATCGACACTTCGGATTTCACAATATCGTGAATCCTAATGCAATGAGTTTGGAACTTCACCCCACAAAACTCCGATATGGTCAACTAAATTTACTTCTTGTCAACAGTGCACCACCTGTCCACTTGTTGACTCCGTTGTGGCCCACACAAATCCATTTAGATTTCGGGATATCGCGGTTCATGATTTCATGATTCCCATTGCAACATTTATAGGACTTCCACCCATGAAAACCCGATATTGAATCCTCATGTAAATCCAATGGCCCCTTATGGATCGGATCTACGGTCCTACCCCTCCTGAGCTTTGAACCTTTTTGGAATACTCACCGTATCTCCCCTGCTCCTCCGTGAGATCTGACGGCTTACAGGAATTCACGAATTCTCCTCAGATAATTTTGATCATTCGTCTCTTTCCTCTAATAATCTTTGCACAACCAACCAAAGTGTTTCTCTCCGCAAAACTCATCTTCCTACGGCACAAATTTATGACGCCTTCTTACAAAATTTCAAGGTACAACTTCTGTGCAACCCTTTCAGTGATTATAAGGCTTTATCCCTCCTGAGCTTCCTTATAACTCTGAGCCTTAGAAAAGGCTCTTGCATGCACTCCTTGTGGAAACCTTCAGACACTTCCAAGTGTTGAATTTCCTTTGACCCTGAGCACACCTACAGCAACAGTCGCTCAATGCTTTACTCAGATCCACAACCCTGAAACTTCACTCAGGCTGCGCACTCCTTGCATGGCTCTTGTGCCTGACTGCACCTCGAAATGAATGAAAACAAAAGCTACCCTATCTGAACCCTTTGTCAATGCACTCCTTGTGGACAATTCGACTGCACTCCTTGCAGGAACCCTTGTTCAGATAGAGGAACAATTGAAACTCATTCCTACTTCCTTTCAGACTTCAAACTCAAAACATGAAATCATATACACAACATATAAAGAAAATGTATAACAGGAAGCAAACATTCATGAGAATATCATTCAACATCAATACAAAGAGAACAAACACGAAACCATGAATTTGAATCAACCTCTTTCTATTAATCCAAATATATGTACATGGGTGTTCTTACACAGCTCTCTGCTTCTACTCTATGCTCTTCTCAACAATACTTCTTCATCTTCTATGCTCACTACTCTGATAATGTTACAATACACAATGAGGGTGTCTATATCCTGTTTCCCTCTTGCGCTCTAAAACTGTCTAATCTACACATTCAATTCTACCTACTTGATCAACTACTTTAAATTCCTTCTACCTACTAAGGACGAGAGAAAATCGCTCAAGGTCCGTTTACATTATACAAGTGTGCCTCTTCTTAATGACTTCATTTAAGATTGCGCAATAATTTCAAGGTGATTTCAAAATTTGCACTGGGCGCTTTTCCAGCTGTCCAATTTGTCTCCGCGCTGGCTCGCTTGATGTTGGCGATGCTCCTGCCTCACCTATGAAGACCATTGGATATCATTTCATGGTATTGCAATGGTATGAAATGTTATGCATAGTAAATGGTATTTTCGTTGCATACCATGACATACTATTACATGGTATGCATACCCAATGGTATTGGCTATGCATACCATTGCATGTTATGCAATGGTATGCAAATGAAATATCATTGTCTATGCATACCAATGGTATGAATAGGAATTGGTATTGTATTTTCATGCCATTGCATGGTATTGAAATGGTATGCAATTGTATGCATAAGAAATGGTATTTCCATTTCATATCATTACATGGTATTACAATGGTATGCAAATCCAATAACATTTGTTGTGCATAGCATTGGATACCATTGCAATGGTATGCAATGGTATGCATAGGAAATAAAATTGACTATGCATACCATTGCAATGGTATGCAATGTCCAAGAAATATGCATACCATACCATACTTGAGAATCCATAAGACAACAACTACTAAAACCCTAAGACAACTAAAACCATAAAAATAACCTTTAAATGGTTTGCATACCCTTGCAATACCGTGGTATGCATACCAATGGTATGGATACTTTATAATCCCTAAGGAAACTACCACTAAAACCCTAAAAATAACCTATAAATGGTATGCATACCAATGGTATGCATAGGAAATGGTATTGTCGTTGCATACCATTGCATAGCATTTAAAAGGAGTATCATTGTATGGTATGCATAGGCAATGATATGCATGGGAAATGGTAGGCAATGGCATACTTGAGAATCTCTAGAAAAACTACCACTAAATCTCTAGCACAAATAAAACCTTAAAAATAACCTATAAATGGTATCCATACCAATGGCATGGATACTTGAGAATCCATAAGACAACTACCACTAAAGCCCTAACATAACTAAAACCCTAAAAATAACCTATAAATTGTATGCATACCAATGGTATGGATACTTGAGAATCCCTAAGACAACTACCACTAAAACCCTAACACAACTAAAACTCTAAAAATAACCTATAAATGGTATTCATACCAATAGTATGCATACTTGAGAATTCTTAATACAACTACCACTAAAACCCTAAGACAATTAAAACCCTAAAATAACCTATAAATGGTATGCATACTTGAGAATCTCTAAGACAACTACCACTAAAACCCTAAAAATAACCTATAAATAGTATGTATACTTGAGAATCCCTAATACAACTACCACTAAAACCCTAAAAATAACCTATAAATGGTATGCATACTTGATAATCCCTAAGACAACTACCACTAAAACCCTAAGACAACCAAAATCATTAAAATAAGGTATCCATACCAATGGTACACATACTTGAGAATCCCTAAGAAAACTACCACTAAAACCCTAATACAACTAAAAACCTATAAATGGTATGCATACCAATGGCATAAATAACCTATAAATGGTATGCATACCTGAGAATCTCTAAGACAACTACAACTAAAACCCTAAAAATAACCTATAAAGGGTATGCATACTTGAGAATCCCTAATACAACTACCACTAAAACCCTAAGAAAACTAAAACCATAAAAATAACCTAGAAATGGTATGCATACCAATGGTATGCATACTTGAGAATCCCTAAGACAACTACCACTAAAACCCTAAGACAACTAAAACCATTAAAATAACATATAAATGGTATCCATATCAATGGTATGCATACTTGAGAATCCCTAAGACAACTACCACTAAAACCCTAATACAACTAAAAACCTAAAAATGATCTATAAATGGTATGTATACCATGGTATGGATACCAATGATATGAAATGGTATGCATACAATTGTTATACCATGGTATGCATATGATTGTTATACCATGGTATGCATACCATTGCAATACCATGGTATGCAATGGTATGCATACTCGAGAATCCCTAAGACAACTACAACTAAAAGCCTAAGAAAACTAAAACCCTAAAAATAACCTATAAATAGAGCCCCTCTCGTGGATGATACACAATTCATTTCATGTAAAAGTGATGGCTTACTTGAGATTCAAGATACTGTGAGAGAGACAACTTGAAATAGTTACAATTGTCAACAAGTCAATGTACACATTGTGCAAGTAATGAAACTGTATCATCGATATCAAATTTGGAAATTCATTAGTATATTTTTCAAGTTTTACATTTTGAATATCACATTATTGATTTTCTATAAGATGTACTATACTAGCACAACCACATTAAATTAGTTGATCTACATCAATCTATTTATCAGAGATGCATAATTTACCCACTCACATGTGTTAATTTTCTATTAGGTTGGAGGAAGGAAAACGTGTAAGGCATTACTTTCTAGATAGAATTTTGGTAGCATAGCATTTCTGAATAAATATTATTAATAATTGATGGGTTGAACACAATTTACATATACCCTCTACACAATCTAAACAAACATTTTCTTTAAGGAGTCCTTCACTAGTATTTTTAGCAATTATGAAGGGTTGCACATAAATCGAATGATTTTATATATGTCATGCATAGAAAGAGACAAATATTGTGTGTGCCATAGAAAATAACATTGAGCTCAAATCTGTGTGCCCATAAACTATTACTTAATTCATAATGCAAGTATTTATAATCTCTTTATAAACAAATCAAGGGATTGATACAGACAAAATTCATACACTTTGGAATTCAAACACTTTGAAACTCATATATTTATAAACATCAAATGTAGAAAAAATGAGATTCATAAAAAGTATGCCATGAAATGTATATATAT
>ML805085.1:68763-117919 GCA_009831015.1 Picea engelmannii | reverse complement strand
CTCAACAGAATCTTGGAAATTTATCTTTCTTCTCTTGATCGATGATGCACCTCGAGAGGTTCTATGCCGTGACATGTTTTGACGCTCTAGAGACTGTACAAAGAATAAACAATGGTATAAGTTTTTTCATTAGTGAATTAATAGACATACAAAATGATACGTTGTAATTTAACCTAAGACAACTCACTGCATATGAAACTATCAATTGTTAGGGTGTTACCATCCTCCGTGAACGTAATCTCTCTGCAATGCCACCCTACATTAGTTACATGGATCAAGTCAAGAAAATTAAACAAATATGCATAAGATAAATTCATGAAACATATAATTTTTTTATCAATGAATTATCTCACCGTGAATATATTAAGAATTGATGGAGATTTACTTACATATGGAGCATTATGTTGTACCACCTTCTCTGAGACAACCTCTACTATGGAAGTCTCTGTCGATGAGGCCAAAAGTGGTGGTGGGGTGGGTGGTAGAAAGGTGGGTTGTGATGGACCCTCCTAGGTTCTACAAGTGATTCTAGCACACTAGGTCTAGAGAAAGGTAACCCATAAACAACACCTAGGTTCCCAGGGGGTGAAATACTACTATAACTAGAAAATATATCGATGAATTGCATACATAATTAAAATTGAACTATTAGTACCAAATAGTAAAATTCAAAAACATTAACAAAAATAATTTGAGAATTATATGATATTAAAATTTACACATGATACCTGTGACGTTGATGAATTGTCCATCCTAGATTTACATTCTCCAGCATCACCTAGTGCCAAATACTTTAGAAACAAGAGAACATATAGAAAAAATTGAGGATGACATAAAATAATGAAATGACTATGTTGAATCTATCAAATGTGATACATACTTGCATGTATGGTGCACCCAATGAAGATGCCACCTCTACTGTTGCATAAGTGGTGGGGCTAGGAACTGATGCATCCATAGGCTTAGAGGGTCTACTGCTGGGACACAACAACTACAAAACAACATACAATCAAATATCTATATAAATACACAAAATAAAAAATAAATATATAACGATGAAGAACAAAAAGAGGGTTAAGATACTAGCCTCCTCGATGAAGTTATGTTGTCCAATGGACTCTATAGGAGCATAACATGTCTTCCTATAGCTGGATCATCTGTTAGGTTCACATGGATGAATACTATGTCCATGTTCCCTCTCCGCACTATACTCTCCCGTGGATGCCGATGCTCCAAATCCTCTATCAATGTCATTGGCATGCACCTCTAGTCGAGATAGTGAAAAAAATCTACTGTGTTGCACTAGGCTACGAGTCAATGATGAGATGGCTAGTTGTACCTATTGCAAGTTATTTGCAACAGGAGGATGTTCGGTAGGGGGGGTCAGGCCTTCGCCTAGGCGGATGGGTACCTAATGCGAGGTTGTTCCTAGCCTTCTCTCAGTCCTTTGTGGAACCTCGACCCACCCCCTGGAACTCACTAATGTCAAAGTAGTTGATATTCTTACCCATAATAAACTCAACCCATAATTTCCTTAGAAAATATAAGGGAATATCCCTATTATTGCAGAGAGGTTTATCAAAAACCATGTACCACTTATCCATCCAACTTTTACTAATATGGAGATGGATGCATCGGTCCATGGATATGCGTTTCTCGATCAATGGTAGTTCTTGTCCATTTCTAGGATCCCTGAAAATAGATAATATTTGTTGTTTTGAATTGGCCACTTCTTTGATTTGGTTTCTATCCAAACCAATGCTATAATACTCATAGATTCTTTTCCTATAGTCAGAGATAGATGTCAATTTCCCTTGGGCACTTGCAATGGACTGCACAATGATGCCCAAAGAAGTGGCCAAGGAGACTCTGCTAGGTTCTCTAGTCTCCCTTAACTGTTCCTCAAGGTTTCTTAATATCACCAACCATTCATCAATTTCATTGTTTACATTGTGTGGTGGTAGTGGTGGGTTGAGGTTTTGATCTTCTTGGTTTTCTTGTGAGAGGTTTAAATTGTCTTAGGGTTCCATTGTATTGTATATGATGCAATTTACCATCCATGACATGTAAATTAGTTTACTTTTTTATTTAAAATACCAAATAGCATTTTTTTCAATTTAGATTATTGGGAGCAAAATACTAATTAGAATGACTAAATTGGATTAAAGTTAAGAAAAATGTAACATAACTAGACACACAGTGGCAGTGGCAAGATCATCCTTTTCTTCCTCCTCTCTTCACTCTATTTTCCCAATGAGAAACATGAGCACAATTTTGTGCACAATATGCAAAAAATCGCTCTTGAGCCGTTTATAGAAAACACCAGCAAGAGCGTGTACATGTTCTTAAGAGAACACACACGCTCTTACTGCTTAACCTATGTGGCAATCCATGTGGAGGTTTGGCCACAGTCGAACCTATAGTTGTAGGAACACATGCACGTTCCTAGGAACACACACACATTCATGCAAGTGCGCCTTCTTGTGCATGGCCTTGCCACTTTTTCAACCACAAACTTCTTGCACTCACCCTTGCGTTAATATTGATTCGTTCATGGGGTAGTTAAAACAAACTTAATACAATCAATGATCAATTTTCACTTCATAGTTTATGGACCCATGGTATTTCTCATGACATTTCATATGATGAAGCTTATTTAATAACTTGGGATAGTCCATTGTAAGATACCTCATGGTATATTCCTTAGGAGTTAGACTATTGACCTATATAGGCTTAGGTGGCCAATGTAGTCATGGAGTGCATAGTGTAGGCCTAATTTGGTCTAGAGAGCCAAGAATGAAGGAACTCATAGTTGAACACTCTTGTTGAGAGCATGGAGAGTATATAATGTATTGTAACCATTTATTTATTGAATAATACATTAAGTGTATTCCGTCCTGGGCTTCGCACTATACCCAAAAGTAGTGCGGAATTCTGTCCTATCTTCGCCACAGATGATCACCTGCGGGTCGCGTCTACTATTAATTGTTGCCAAAACGATGCCCCTCTAGGTTGAACAAGCTGGTGGGGAAGGGGAGGACGAGGAGGTGGATATGGAGATGGTCATTATTTTGTGGGAATTTAAGAATGAGGGCCATCCCTTGCTTCCATCAAATCCACCGTCGTGGAAATGGGTGGATCTTGCACGAATGCCTTCCTTCCTTTGCAAGGATTGGATGAATAAACTTTCGTCAAATTATCAATGGAATTTTCCAAAGGATTTTCTATGGAATTTCTGCATAGGAGTGGGCGATCACGTGTGTTTTGTACCCTACTGGACTCCATCAGAAGTTGTGAAGGTGGTTTCTTACAATTTAATTGATAACACATGGAACTATCTCCCCAACCATCTCAGCATGGGAGAGGAGCATTTTGAGGAGGAATTTTACAAAAATATAGCCTTTGAACCAAGCCCACATAGGAAGGTCCAGTAAAACAACATTTTCTGGTGGTTAATTTAAAATAAAACGGGTGGTGACAGGGGTCAAATACTGCCGTCTACCTTACCTTATCCGCAAGCACGTTTCCGGATAAATGGAGAAACTAGTGACAATGCCACTAGACTAACAGTAAGTTCACTGGCCACTAGACCAAACCCTAGAGCGTAGAATTTGTATTTTGAAGAAAGTTTTTTTTTTCAATTTTTTTCATAAATAAAAGTATATTTATTATATTTTAAAAAATTATTAAAATAAAAAGAAGAAAATTTTATATATATATAGTTTTAATGTTTTTTTTTAAATATTATAATGCATTGTAAAATTAAAATACAATTTTTTTAAATTTTATGGTATGTACAAGTTTTCATTATTTGTTGGAGCGTTTACTTAATTTTTTTTTTTATTACTATTAATTTATTAATAAACTCAAGATTGGAGAAATGGCTATGTGGGACTAATATAATGTTATGGGTTTCTCTTCTTGAGATTTATAATAACATGAACAAGAACATGAAACATCGAATCACTTTATGTCTAGAACATATCATGAACATTGGATTACATAACTACAAATGCATGCTAATGCATACTAAAAAAACACACTTTTATCTAAAAACACATTAGACGAAGTTGAACTTAACTAAATTCTAAGGGGAGGTATGAGTTACCTCATGTATATTCTTGTTCATTTGAATATACATGAAATATTTATGCTCTTTTTCCATTTATTTACAGAGTCCTATTCAACAAGACATGGTATTTCCACATAGAAAAAACACCTTAAGAAACTATTCACACAACTATACCAAAGATCCTATTCAACAAGACATGGTATTTCGACGTAGAAAAAACACCTTAAGAAATTATTCACACAACTAGACCAAAGATCGATACACTAGTGTTTTACATGGTTAAAACACTCAAAGAGGGAAAAGCTCATCCATTGAGGCAATATATTAATGCAAAAGAAGGATTGTGTACATAAAAGTTCCTCATAATTGATCTTTTGTAAATGACCATCCATTTTTTTTTAAATAGAGTTCATGGACTAATGAGGTGCTAAGCCAAATATAAATATAGTTGTTAGTATCGACAAGAACATGAACCGTCCAATCACTTTATGTCTAGAACATATCATGACCATTGGATTACATAATTACAAATTTATGCTAATGCATACTAAAGAACCACACTTTTATCTAAAAACACATTAGACTAAGTTGAACCTAACTAAATTCTAAGTGTTTAAATATCCTAACCTCCCCCTTTAAGAAAAATTAGGGATAGGATTGAAGGATTTACAAAGGTGATACAATAGGAGAAAGGAGGAATTAGATCTTATCCCCCCTTAATGATAGCTTCATAAACCCCTAACATAGATGGAAGTTTGGAAAACTATGATTCTATAAGAAACTTTGTGAAAAATCATGGAACTTGATCAATTATAGGGAAAAAGAGAAGTTCGAGAAAAATGATCTTGAATGAGCTTGCTAATGAAGTGCATTTTAAGATGAATGTGTTTTCTTCATTAATGTTGAACTACATATTTGGTGGGCTTGATCGTATTTTGATTGTCACACTAGAGTGTAGTAAATTTGCTACTACTAAAATCCAAACTTTGAAAGGAATTGTCGAAGCCACAAGGATTATCGACTTTCATTAACCATTTCTCGATACTCCGCTTCTGTTGAAGAAAGAGAAAGAGCTTGTTGTTTCTTACAATCCCAAGTGATAGGTCCAAAACCAAGATTGAAAAAATATCTTGTAGTAGACTTCCAATCATCATGGTTGCTAGCCCAATTAGAATCAGTGAAACCAACCAACAAAGGAGTTCCCCTTGAATTGTAATGTATCCCAAGCTAAATTGTACCCTAGATATATCAAAGTATCCTTTTTTTTCCCTTTGCAATGACTCTAATGGGGTGTTTTTATATATTGAGAACAAAATACCGACAACAAGGGAAATATCAAGTTGGGTATGAATCAAATATAAGAGGTTTCCAACTAACTTATGTTACAAAGTGCTATCTACTTCAATTGTAATACACACAGTAGCTAGTTAGACTCTAGAGTAGAAGGGAGATGGTTTTGGTTTACAATATTCCATGTCAAAGAAACAAAGAAATTCATATGCATACTTAGACTAGGAAAGGAAAATTTCTTCCTTGGTTTGCAATACTTGAAGGCCAAGGAAATAATGGAAATAACCTAAGCATGTCATATCAAGTTTCTTATTAAGATTTAATTTCACATGGTTTTAGAGTTTGGGGTCACTACCAATGATAGTACAATAATCACTATCAAGAGCATGTATTATGACATGGTTTCCTACTTTTTTGGTATAGCCATTGGGATCAGAATAACATCTAGAAAATTTGGTGTCAAGAAGAAAGCTATCCATTTTACAAACCAATTCTAAGGAGTTTGCTTCAGACCATGAAAATATTTTTTAAGGAGGAAAACAAGGCTAGAGTCATTACAAGCATAGCCATGAGGTTGTTCCATGTATATTTCATGTAATCCCTATGCAACAAGGCATATTTAAAATTCATATGATGCACCTCTCATTTATGTTACATGGAAAGGGATAGAAAAAGGAATATGGGATTTATTTTGGCTAAGGGGGGAAATGTTTCATTATAGTCAATTCCTTCAACTTGAGAAAATCCTTTAACAACTAACTTTCTCTTATGTCTTTCAACAATTCCATTTGATGCACACTTATTTCTATACACATAGTACATCTAACAATTTTTCTTCCTTTCATAATATTTTCAATATCCCAAGGATCATTCACCATTAAGGAATGCTATTCTTCATTCATTTTTTTTTCTCAATCTAGATGGCTAGAAGCTTCTACATATGTTTATGGATTGTGAGTCTCTGAAAATTGAGCTAAAGAAGAGACTCACTAGAAATGTGAATGTGTATGGCACTGATCTATAGGATTGTCGACAAGATCACCATTTGCTTCTCTTGTTGTATGGACCCATGTAGAAAGATATGGTGCTAGTGTAGGTTGATGTTCAATGGACCCAACTAGAGGAAGGTGACCAAGAGGAGGTGGATTTCCATCCTCATTGTCATTATATGAAGAATAAATCATAATAGCATAACTAATAGAAAAATTGGGAAGATAATTTTCCATAGACATCAAAGATGGATCGTAGGAAGACGACGACACAAACAGCAAATTAAGATCGTGGGATGAGATATTTTCAAGAAACTTAACATCTCTCATAATAATAATTTCATTGGAATGAGGTTGAAGAAGTATATAACCTTTGTCATCTTCATAATATTCAACAAAAATGAACTTCTCACTTTTAGGCTATAATGATTATCTTTTTCATAAGGAATGTGATCATATGCGACACTACCAAATACACAAGTGTGACTTACATATGGTTTAATTTTACTCCATTCTTCTTCTTCTATTATATTTTTTAAATATTTTGTGGGAGTGCAATTTACTATGTAATTAGAACAATTAATAGGTTCTGCTAAAAAATGAATAATTAATCCCTTAGATTAGATCATAACATTTTCCATTTCCTTTAAGGTTTGATTATTTATCTTAGTAACACCATTTTTATGTGGTGTATATAGAACAATGTGTTTCATTTGAATGTATTGCGTAGTGAAGTAATTTTTAAATTTGATTTTAACATATTCACCGAGCTGTTATATTTTTTTAACATTTTCATTTTATGTCAATATTTTTTTTCTACAAGAGCCTTGTAGGCCACTAACATGTCAAAAAATTCACTCTTCAATTTTAAGGAGTAAACCCAAGTGCATCTAAAGAAGTCATCAATGAAACTTAAGAAGTATTTGCACCCATAAAAAGAAAGAGAAGAAAGAATACCCCACAAATCACTATGAATAAGTTGTATGGGGGTTGAGGTGTGCCAAGAGGAATGTTTGTCAAAAATTCCTCGATGATGTTTATTGAGGACATGGTTGGAACAAACACCATCTCTACCATAAATGAGGAGAAGACTAATTACCATATTTTGATTACACAACTACTACAATGAGGGATAGTTTAGATGACCAAATCACTCATGCCAATGTTTGAAAACACAAGTATTCCAACAGAGGTTGAACACCTTCAATAACCACTCAAACAACGAGATCAAATATCAGCACATCGATGTTTTGAAGTGGTAAAAACCCTATGGGGAAACATCCATGGACCCATCCAACATAGCCCCATTCTCACAATCGATCATTGAAAAATGACCCTATTTTCTCTTTAAATAAAGACAATGGACCAATCAGGTGATAAGACATGATACACATAAAAATTCCACACTTAAGTATCTCACCCTAAGTGTCACAAGTGTCGTAAAAGTGTCATATGCAGAGGTCTGCAAAGGTTTGTTGGTATTAAGTTAATTTTTAAATATTTCCTCTTTGAATGATTTGAGACTTTATTCTTACCAGGATTGGTCTTTCTTGTTTCTTTTTTTGTCAAGACATTTGAGTGATTTCTCTTTCTTCCTATCATTTTTTGGATTCTTCTCTAAACTTTATTATATTCCTTGAATGCTTGTCAATTTTTGAATCCTTGATTGAGGGATTTATCATACTTTTTTCTTTCAGTTCTCGTTATCCTGTGAGTGCATGCTTTGTTTGAAATCCTTTTTGATTCCTGTATTTTGTATCTTCATTCGACTCTTTCATTTTGATTTAAAGTAATGGAGCGTTAAAGGATTTGCATTTGTTATCTTTATATATTAGAATCAAACAAAGAAGATATTTGCGTTCTTGATTTTGGGTAGTGTAGTACATTGAATTTAGAAAATTGCATTTGGGAATTTGGTGTTTTTGTTGTAGAAAGTTGAACCTCTTCTCCATCCAGTATGTAGGATTCACTGAAGAAAAATATTTCCATCTCATTATTTTTCATTCTTTTGGAGTCGAGTCTAAAACATCATAAGTTTCACTTTCTCACCCTTGAGTAAACAACAACCCTAAAATGAAGTGATTATAAAATTTATCAGACACTTTTATATTATCTGGTAGCGAACCTACATTAGCTTAAAGTGTAGGGCTTTAGAATAGGTTGTGAGGATAACTTTCCAAATGTATCAGACAAACATAGAATCTTGTGCTAGGGAGCGGTAAATCAAATTGTTTGTATAAGAATAGTCGGGAAACCCCTCTGACACAAGGGTTAAACACGAGGTTGTGTGCAGGAGAGCAGTGGATATTTCCCCTCCAAAGCTTAACCCACATAGCATAAAGATCGTATATTGTGGGTTATTCCTAAGAAATGATGATTTCATTTGGTCTCGAAGCTTTGTGAATCCTGAATCCGTTATGGGTTTAGTAGTATTCCAGCCCACTTGTCTTCATTTCTCTTGAATAATTTTGGACTTGTTATCCTACCCGAACGTTCCTTCTCGACTGTCGACTATACCCACCTGGAGGCTGACTACGAGTTGGTAACCTTAGTGGCCTATATCTATAGGGTTGATACACAAGGTGATAGTGAAGGGGATTCTCTGCGATACCTGGGTTAGATGTTTGTCAAACTCACTCACGCTCCTTGGAGGGTACACCTATGGGTAAAATTGTGTGGTAACTTGCACCAAGGTGTAAGTGTGTTAAGAAGGTCACCAGTGCAACTGATCCACTCACTCTATCCCATCCCCTTCCTATATTGATCTCGCGATGTTGGATTTCATCACCAACTAGTGGTTTCATTATGGGAAGGTTTGTTTGATTGTTTGATTCTTAGATTTGTAGCATGTGTTATTTTTTTTCCTTAGTGGACCTTAGGTCGAGTCAGTGTCATTGGTGTCAATTTCTAGGAGTACCAACGAAGGAACTCATTTTCCCAAGGAACCTTTTACCTTTCCTTCTTTTGGAAACATTGGTCCTCTGTGCATTGCCACACATAGTCTTTTGGGACTCACCATTGGGTTACTGGTTGGTTGTTCCCCACTTTGGTGATCTCAAATTTTTCCCAGTGCTTCGAATGCACCTAATTCTTCGGATGTAAGAACACCACCCAAAAATCAACCCCATGTCGACCTTTCTCCTTCTGCATCCATCAAATCTCCTTCCTTTCTCCTTCTTGTCCTAGTGAAATCTCTAAATCAAGTAGCCAGGTTGATAAGAAGAAGAAGAAGTGAAAGGGGAAGAAGAAGAAGAATCAGAAAGAGACCAAGCCTCCAACTGCATCAAGTCATGTTGGATCCAAGAAAACAACTATTGTTAATTATATTGGGAGTGTTGATAAAGTCAACAAGTCTAAAAAGAAGAATATTAAACCCAAATTCCCTTGTAGGCTTTGTAAGGGTGACCACTTTTTGAGGGATTTCCCTAGTCTACCCAAGGTCTTAAAAATGTGGTCTTCCATGTCATCAACTCCTACTGAACATGATAGTGACACCCCATCAACTAGTGACATTCAGGTTGGTAAGAAGAATATAACTGTCAATTTTCCTTGTATTTTATGCAAAGGTGATCATTACTATCACCTTTTCGCTCGTATGGATGAGGCTTATTATCTTTTGGAAAAGATTCAACTTCCAACTGGTTATCATAAAATCTATCCCAAATCGTCATTAGTTAATGGACTGGTCAATATGGTTCCATCCATGATCAGTCTAGTTGATCAGGTGGTCAATCTGGTTTCATCCTCGGTTGAACCACTAACCCAAGTAGTTGATCCATTTTTGTCATTGATCAACCTGACTCTTCATATGAAAAGTGAAACCCAAGTGATTGATCCAGTTCCATCATCGATCGATCCCATTCCTCCCTTGAAGAGTACAACCAAAGTGGTCGATCCGGTTCTTTCATCGGTCGATCCCACTCCTCATTCAAAGAGTTAGGATGTCACTTAGGTTTATCTTGTTAATACTAATTCAACCAGACATGGGGGCACTCCACATGTCCCTATGGAACCCCCTTCAAGCAATCAAATGATTTCTATTAATTGGAATCATTTGACAAAATCTCGTCTTCATTCTTACGTGCCTTTCCAAATCAATGTGCAAGTTTGTGATAGGAATATTCCTAACAATATAATAGATGAAGGTTCTTCTATTAGCATCTCATCGACGAATGCATAGCAGGATTTTGGTTCCCTGCAACTTGCGCATGTGACTCGAAATATATTGACCTTTTATAGAAGAGTTAATAAACCTTTAGGGATCCTTCCTCATTTTCCAGTTACTTTGGGAGGAAAAATAGTTTACGTCTATGTGATGATAGTTCATGACCCCTTGGAATTTAACCTGCTCCTTGGGTGAGACTATGTCTATGTTATGAGAGATTTTGTGTCCACTCTCTTTTGAGTGATATGTTTCCATCACAAAGGAAACATATTAATGTTCGACCAACTTTCATTCATTGACCCTCATATTATGGTCAACCATCCACCTTCCTTGAATGTTCCATACATGCCAGCGATGTTCGCCCCACCACAAGTCAATTATGTAATGACTTCCGCATGTGTTCAATCCCGAATGAGAGGGAATCTCCCCCTTCTCTTGACTTAGATCCAGTAGTTGACATGGTCATCTCTTCGATAGGTATATTAGAGCCATATCTCCCTACCCTTATCGAGGTAGTCAATATGTATTCCTTCTAGAGTGTTTTTCTTCCATTGATCGAAGATCTCCTAGAAGCCATTGCTGGCATTTTTCCCTTGACATGTATTCCTTCCAAAGAATTATCCTCTTGGAAGACATGATCAAGCAAAGGTTTTTAGCATAGTTTTTCTTCTATGTGGAAAGATCGTTAAAAAATGAAACAGAGGTCTTGAGAATAGTATTTATTCTCCATGACAAGCTTGTTAAAAAAATGAAACATAATCTATGAGCATCATTTACCTCTCTATAAGAAGCTCGTTAAAAAATGAAAAAAGTCACCTCTCCTATCAATTCAAGTCTTTTCACTAGATCTTGTAGATATCGAGTCTAATCTTTAGCTAGATCTCGTATGTGTCAAGTCGAGTCTTTCATGGGGATAGAGTCGTGATGGACATATCTAATAGGTTGTTCCATACAAATTTCTTCTTGCAAATCCCCATGAAATAAGGTGGATTTAACATCCATCTAATGGACCTCCCATTTATGTGAGGCTGCAAGGGCTAGAACAAGGTGGATGGAATTCATTTTGGCTACAAGGGAAAATGATTTATTATAGTCAATTTCTTCAACTTGAGAGAATACTTTTGAAACTAACCGAGCCTTGCATATTTTAACACTTCCATCTCATGCATAATTAGTTTTTTATATCCATTTACATATGACAAATTTTATTCCTTTCATAAGAGGTACAAGATTCCAATTATCTTTTTCCATTAAAGAATGATACTGTTCATTTATTTTTGTATCCCATTTTGGATGACCTAAATATTCTACAAATGTCTCTGGATCATGAGTCTTTGAAACTTGAGCCAAAAGAGAAGAGGATTTCTAAAAATTTGAACATGTTTGGTGTTTATTTGAAAAATCCCCGACAAGATCACCAACTGATTCTCATGTTGAATGGACCCATCTAGGAAGTGGTGGTATTGTTGTAGGTTCACGTTCAATGGAATCATCTAGAGGAAGGTGAGTAGGTGGAGGTGTATCTTCATCCTCACTATCATCACATGAAGATGAAAAAAATCATAATAGAAACATAATAAGGCACAGACACTGGAGATGGATCGCAGAACAAAGAAGGCACAAACATCAAATTAGGATCTAAGGCCAATAAATTTTCATCAAATTTTATAATAATTATTTCATTACAATGTGGTTGAAGAAGTTTTTTATATTTGACATCTTCAGAATAACCAACAAATAAACATTTCTCACTTTGAGGCTGCAATTCTCTATTTTTCTCATCAGGAATATGAGCCCATGCTACACTGCCAAATACACAGAAGTGACTAACATCTGGTGTAGGTTTATTCCATGATTCTTCTAGTGTTATATTTTTAAGATCCTTTGTGGGAGTGTGATTTACTATGTAATTTGCACAGTTAATGGCTTCCTCCCAAAACTTTAGATTTAATCCCTCAGATTGGATCATACAATTAGCCATTTCTTTTAATGTGTGGTTCTTTCTCTCAACAACGCCATTTTGTTGTGGTGTATATGGAACAATGTGTTGCATTTGTATGTCCTGTGTAGTGCAGTAACTTGTAAAATTATTGTTCACATATTCTCCTTCATGATTTGTTCTTAACCTTTGAAGTTGATGTCGATATTGATTTTCCACAAGGGCCTTGTAGGATTTTTTTTTTTCAAAAACTTCACTCATAAGTTTTAAGAATTAAACCCAAGTGTGTTTGGAAAATTAGTAAATGAAATTTAATAAATACTTGCACCAATAAAAATAAGGAGAAGAAAGTGGACCATACAAATCATTCTGAACAAGATGGAAAGGGGATGAGGCATGCCAAGAGGCATGTTTGTCAAAACTGTTCAGATGATGTTTTCCAAGAACACAACTAATACAAACACCATCTTTGTAAGAAACGAGGAGGACGAGTCACCATATGTTGATTACATATTTGATTCAATGATAGATAATTTAGATAACCAAACCACTCATGCCAAATTTTTCTCAAGTCATTGCTACGAGAAAAAAAAAATGGAAAATATGATGACCCAAAGTTTTCAAACTTGTACAACCTGGTAATATCATCAACAAATCCAATTGCAAGAACATGCTTAGGATCTTTATATCTTAAATTACAACTTGATGAGGTGAAAACTCTACCATTTTACCTTCACCTAAAGGAGTGATTTTATACACTGATAGAAGGTTGTAGGAGATATTTGGAACACATAATACATCATTGAAATTACCATTGTCTACCTGAACTGTTGTAGACCCTACAACACTAAAATATCTTTCATCACCAACATGTATTTTCTTGGTGTTACATTCATATAGAGAAGAAAATATGTATTTATATTTAACCATATGATAAGATTCTCTAGAATCAATAAGCCACTCATCAAAAGAAGAAGTAGAAGTTGCATTGAAGAATAAATCAAAAGTAGAAAGTGTTTGTCCATAAGAATAAGAACATGGTGTAGAATCAATTTTGATGTTGTTCTTCTTCATCGTTGTTTCTAAAGCTTCCATCTTCTTAAAACATTTGGACTCATGACCATGTTTCCCACAAAGGTTGTAATTTTTGTCACTAGTATTCTTACTTTTATATTTTTTTCCTTTATCATCATCAAGTGCAAAGGCTAATGGAGAGGGTTTGGGACCCTTGTTTTTCTTTTTATTGTGGAAAGGATGTTGCTTCTTGCAATTCTTGGATTTATCTTTCTGATAGACCAATATGAATTCGTTGGATGTACCTCTATTTCTTATTAGTCCAAGTTGCACAAGCTTATGCTTTTCTCAATCCATCAATCACAAAATTAGTCCATAGTGGGAGTTTTTAAGACATTCCCTAGAGATTCTCTAGTGGCATAAAATGTAGATACAAAAACATAATATGCACTACCTAGATTAGTAACAATAACTTATATGCATCGATCATCCTTCATATCTAGTTCACATTATATCTACAAAAGTATAATTGTTTTGAATTTAGACAAGTAATCTTCAATGCAAAGAAAATCATTTGGGATAAAATTCATTAACTAATTTTCCAACTTGTGAGCTTGAATAATATTGTGTTTACCAAACACAACTTCAAGGATTTCCCAAGCTATATTTGGGATCACAATTTTTTGAAGGTTAAACCTTAAATCAAGAGAGATGGACATTCTAATTAGTCCACGAGTTTCTTCATTCCTATTAATCTATTTGGCATACATGCCATCATCAGTGGGTTCTTGTTCTTTTCCCAAGGTATTCCAGTACAATACTTTACTTCTTAATACATCATATATATGGGATTTCCATAATAAGTATTTGGTATTGGTAAGCAAAATACCATTCAGATATGCCATATTAAAATATGAAAAGAAATATGAAACTAATGGTTTGGATGGAAAGATATACAAAAAATAGGTTGTTTAAAGAAAATGACATTGAAAACGGACTTCGGATGTGAAAGTTATGCCCTTTTGAAAAAAGACATATATGGTAGCCAAAGAGACATGTGGAAAGTAGAAGATGGTCCACGTGGTGATTCTCCTCCTCATTGTCCCTATAAGCTCACTTTTAAATAAATTATGAAGTGACCCACTTTTATAGAATAAGAGGGAATCACTTTTACAATGAAGTTACTTTGTAGATGAAAGTTGTATGCAAAATTTAAGTGATAGTAGATAGTTTGAAATAGGATGATAATTTCAAACTCTAAAAATCATCACATGAATGACGAGGATTTTTTGTTCATATTTTGATAACTCAAAGAGTCAAGAAAGACAATTAAAGCAAGGGGTATTGCATTTGTTAAGAAAGGAGCAACGTTAACCAAGGCCAGGGGTATTGCATTTGTTAAGAAAGGAAACAATCTGACATCTTACCTAATACAAATCGGGTAAGACTAAAAGTAATCAAGAAACATTATATACTTGAAGTCCAGTTGAACTGCCTCACTGTATTGTGTTTAGAATCAAAACATCATACTTCCATTCCAAATATTACATCCATTTTGACATATTTATTAATCATCATCTTTGCTTAGAATTGTTTCACTGAGAAACAAGATGTTCAAGTAGTGTTTTTGAGGAAGATAACAACCAAATTTCATAAGCTTGCCAATGCCGGGAGGCATTGGGTGAGGCATTGGGATACACTTATTGTCATTTAAAAAAAACAACGGATGTGTTGTTTTACAGGAGAGTAATGAGTGGATGTGTAACTTGCATTGAGAGTTCTTACATAGTGGGAAAAACTATTATAACTTACTTGTTAATCAGTGATGGGAACAATCATTACTGGCAATGACTGTTGTCTGTGAACACATCTTAAATCATCACCCTTATTATTCAAGGAAAACCACACCACGTGGAATAACTCACTAGTGGTTCATAAGGATCATACTTTCTCTAGGTGTTAGGCTATTAACTTAGGAAAAACAAGCTCTTTGCCAAACAACCCCAATTTTACATCATCACCCCTAATGTGCATTGAGAATTGATAGATATATAAAATTTTAGACGTGAAAAGTTTGCAAGATGAAAATATTAAATTAAAAGAAATTAAAAGCCCAAAATAAATAAATAAAAAATACAATATATTTAAAATAAATAAAAATATAATGCTTTATAATAAAATAAAAAATATACTTATTAACTTATTTTATGATGTTAAATAAAATATAAAATATTTAAACAATATATTTCAATAGAAAATACATATTTAAAATAGATAAAAATTAAATGTTTTATAAAAAAATAAATAACATATTTAAAATAGATAAAAATTAATTATTTTATCAGAAAATAAATAATATACTTAGTGAAAAATAAAAACTTAAATTTTTTAAATCAATTAGGATTAGATTGAGTGGTTTATGTTGTGGATGCTTTCAATTCACTTAGGTTCAATTCTTGCAAGTGATATGATGAGTTTTTTTCAATCTACTTAGTTTCAATTCCCACAAGTGTCATGATGAGCTCTTAAATGAATATATAATCTAAAAAGCATTCCCATAAGTAACATGATGAACTCTTAAATGAATACATTATTTAAAAAGTATAAGCTTTCTACAAAATCTAAAAAAATGCCTCATAAAAATAAGATATTTATTATTTTAAAATAAAATTTAAAAATGTTTATTGATTAAGAATTTAATTTTTTTTAAAATATAAAGAAATATGACCTTAAAGGATATGGTTATTTTGAATAACAATGAAGGGGCAATTACTATCAAGAAAAGTAACTAACAAAAGCATTGACAATTAAATTATAAAATAATCAATTAATATCAAGAAAAGTAGTTAACAAAATAATCATTGAAAATTAAATTATAAAATAATCATATTAAAAAAAATAACTAATAAAATTATTGACAATTAAATTATAAAATAATTTTATTAACAACTTAATCATAAAAAAAAAAAAAAAAAAGTTTTTACTATTAACAAAAATATTACAACTAAACTTTTTGTAATAATAATAATAATAATCTATTTTTAAGGTCAGCGATTTGACTGGTAAAGTCTACGAAGGTATACATACCCTACCTATACATACCCTACTTCCCTCTGGATTTGAACCTGTGATCTCTTAAGAGGAAACAAATGTTCTTAACCATTAGACCCACTATATGGAAATTTGTCTTTAAATCTTTTATTACTAGTAAAAGAATTATTCAACAAAATATAACATTCTAAAGTAAAATGATTTTTTACTCGTCAAAACATCTTTCGCTATTGCATTTGTCATTAAAAAAAACAATAATGCTGACGTCTTATCTGATAGAAAGAATAAAAAACGATAATGCCGATGTCTTATCAGAAAGAATACAAGATTAATTAAAAAATAAACCACAAACATTATATGCTGTACATTAGTTTAGAACACACAATTCTTTGCGTTCCCGATTCCTTCACTAACAAACGTCGTACATTGAATTAAGCCAAGTGCCAAGCATTACCTCTTAACGTTCTTTGTTTTACTCCCTCGGACTCTGTTCTGCCGGAAATTGAACGCAACCATCTGCGCTATATTCCAGCCTGAATCATACATAATTGAATCCAGTTTTGTTCGAGCATTAATCATCTTCCTTGCTTAGAATTGTTTCAATGGGAAACAAAATAGCCCATGAATGCATCCTTTAACCATCACACATGAACTCTGTATGATATCTTTGGCTTGCTATATGGATACAGATGTAATGAATCTATGCCTTAGAGCACTAAAAATGGTTATTGAGGTATAAACAATCTCAAGAGACGAAGATAAGGTCTTTAAACCTTTAACAAAGATTCTCAGAATCAAGCACTATGAAGAACAACATGCCACCACAAGTTTCTAGGGGGTATTAGGCATTCTAGATGGATATGCATGCCATTTTAAGGTTTTTCATGCCATGAATGTATCACAAGGCCATTACAATCATCACATAATCTAAACACATCTCATAAGATCTTTTTAAAGATTCTCAATCTCAAGAGACTTGAACCAATCTTTCAACCAATTCACAATAAGGTTTTAGGGTATTTTTGGCCTTTAAGTGGGATATAAGTTTCATGTGTAAGTTTTTTGAGTTTTGAATAGGTATTCATGAAGAAACATGCCTAGGAAGGAAACAATGGCCTTATGGAGCAATTGAACCTTATCAAGCTTAAAAACCATCAACAACACCTAGATACCATGACACAAGCCATTTATAAAGAGCCTTTGACATCCAAGTTGAATATGGGTGCCATTATGAGATACTAGGGATAATGAATGGGTCTTGGGTCCTTTAACATAGTCAAGGGAGGGAAACACAATAACTCAATTATAAATATTTATTTTTAGGCTCTAAGTGCCATGGATGAGTCTTTCAACAACCATATATGACTTATGTATAGTATCAATTTCCTCTAAGTAGGATACGTGAAGCATGACTAGGTTAGTTGCAATCCAGGAATGAGTTATAGAAATGATTTGATGAGGAAAAAAAAGACCTTGTGCCCTAAATGAATATTTTGTTACTCAATCTACATGAAAAAAACCCTACAATCCATAAAACATTCCATCTTTTGAGGATATTTCAACCATGCATGATTTACCTATAATGTTGATGGATCTTTAGGTCTTTAAAATGATTATGGAAGGATCCCAAGGGCCTTAGAAATTTAGAAATATTCTCAAGGTTAGGGATCATGAAAGATGAATTGAAATGTCATATCTAGGACATTTTTATGGGCTCTTGGGCCTCTAAGTGGGATATGTCTTTCATTAATTTGTTTTGGGATGTAGTGATGGGTATAGACCTTAGTCCATAGTAAAAAAGGAAAACATGGGCTTTATGTAATAAAAAAAGAATTGTGGGTTTTAGGAACTATGAGCTTTTCCTCTAACCATGACACATGCCATATATATGAGTTCAATCTCTTCAAGTGACATGTTGAGTGAGATGTTGAGCTCATAACCAGTATATTGTTGCAATGGCTTAAGTATACACATTATATTTTAGAGGAAAAATAACATACAAGTGTTAGAAGCACATGATATTATAATAAGTTGTTCGACTTATTAATCAATTAATTAGTTAATGGATATAATTAAATATTGTTGATGTTACCATACATTGAGATACACATTGATCACACCTTAACAAAGTGATATGTTTATTTCTTCCAAGATCAAATAGTTTGCAATGAACATTAATGAGCTCACTTTGGTTTTCATGGGTTAATACATTATAAATATTAGTGGTATCACAAATTTTTTGAAAATGAAATCTAAAATTTGTGTAGGCTATACACTCAAAGAAAAAATATATTTCATATTTTACCTTATTAGAATTGCAAACTAGACACAATAATAATAAACAAATTAATAAATATAAAGAATTATACTATAATGAAATAATAATAATGGATAAAAGGATGCCAAAATATATATATATATATATATATATATATATATATATATATATATATATATATATATATATATATGATTTTATAGAGAAACATGCCACATAAATGAGTCACTAACACTATGTTGTGTAGAAATGAGAGATGCATGCACTACTACATGGTCATCCTACCTTACATGAATAACAACATTTTGAATTCCAATATAAGAAAATAAATATAATTGAATTACCAAGTGATCCTAATTTTTTAAAGGAAATAAATCAAGATAAAGATAAAAATAAACCAACAATACACACACACACAAAAAAAAATACATAAAATTTTAATAAACCAACTTTCAGGCCCTAGCTATCATTGATCACATGTAATCCTAAGGATCAATAACATGGGTCAAGTGGCCACTTCTTAGTGTGTACCACTCACCTCGAGGCCCTAACCCCCTCAAATTTTATAACCAAGATAGGGGGAAAATGTAAGTCAAAAATTTACCTGTAAGTTACCAAAAATATGCCTAATCAAGTCTTACAATTGCATGCCCATTTACATATAATAAATACTTTTAATCTTATTATAATAAAAACAATTTATTATTATTAGTAATACTATCTTAATATTTATAGTAATTAATATCGATTTACATAAAATAAATATTTTCAACTCTATTATAATAATAGCAATTTAGTCTATTATAATAATAACAATTTATTATTACTATTATTGGTATTTCAAACACTTATGCTGCAATCCTCTATCTTATTTCCATTACTTTTACTTCAAAACTTTGCACTCACAGTTTACATGGATTAATATGCATCTTGTACAAACCCCAAGAACAACTTCCCTTGTCCTCCACAGACACCTGAATTCCATCACACCCACTTCACTTTATCTTAGACTGTGCAGGATTTGATGTCATGTCTGCATTCTTGGCCTCCTTTCATGTACTTCTCCTCGTGGGATTTTTACGAAATCGGTATTTATCCTTATTAAGTTCATCGTTGCCTTTAACAAATTCAAATTGACTATGCACTACATCGTTGCCTTTGCCTTCCACAACTTCAATCTGATCTCGCACTACCTTGGCATTGCCATTATAGGTGGAATAGGAATTGCTTGATGTGAAAGGTGTGGGGTAAAGTTCAACCATGATTTTCAGGGTTGGGAGCTTTCATTCTATGGGTAATATGGCATGGATGCTTTAAGTGATTTGAAATGCTATAACCTTGATTTTAGTTTTATCAAAGTTTGATGTGCCATAATGCTACAAAGACTTGCAAATACCAATTAGTTTCGTGAATATTGGTAAGAAACAATTTTTAACACCTTATTGACATCCTTGGCTTGACCATTTTCATGGGTATAGTAGGGTGTGGTGAATTCACAGGTGAAACCTAACATGGATATTAAAGATTTAAAAAATTGATTTTCAAAATGTGATCCATGGTCCAACAATCTTGAAAGTGGGTATTTTCTACATCCTTCATAATGTTGGGCATTGCTCTAGCCATTTCATAAAGTAATTGATTGCAAAAATGATATATTTATGGTTATTGATATAAAGGGATGTCATTCCATGATAGAAATGCTCCATGGAATAATATTAATGATTACATATCTAGTCCCTTTCACAATGTAATGTCACTTTCCAAAAACGAGCTCCAAAGAGGAGGCTTAATGGTCTAAAACGCCCTGTTAGACTATAGCCAGGGCCAAAGAGGGGTAAATAGGGTTACTAGAGGTCACTCCAGTCATAGGTGTTATATTCAGAAAGTGACATTGAGCTAAAAAGGGTTAAAAGTGCTTTTAAGTCATTATGAACTAAAAATAGAAGTCAACAATGAATTAGGGTTTTAGCAGTGATTTAGGGTTTTGGAAGTCAACAATGAATTAGGGTTTCAGCATGATTTAGGGTTTTGGAAAGATATAAAGGAAGGGTCAGCGACCTAATTCATCATTATGTAGATTATGACTTGTCATTGAGGAGAAGAGGCGCATCTTAGGAGAGATAGTTCAGTGTATTCTAGGAGGAAGACACCAGTTGGCCAATTTCAGTGTTGAAAGACACACCCTAGTCACCGGGAAGATCATCCAGGTCTTCCATCATTCTTCGTTGATTCCAAAGTGCTCCCATATTCTGGGTATTATCATTTAGTCGCTTATTTGTATTCCAGCTAAGATCCTTTTGTCTTTTGATCTAGCTGAGTGTTGTTATTTTATTCAGCCATAGTTGCTTATTTGTATTTCGTCTAAAATCCTTTGTCTATTGATCTAGTCAAGTATTGTCATTTTATTTAGCAGCATTCAGCCATTTTGTAATACACAGAGATATCACAATACAAAATTTGCAGTCCTTTGTCGCGTTTATTATTTGTATGATCATTTATATGTTGTAAACCTTTGATCCTACACACACATTAGCAGGATTTCCTAGACTAGCCAAGTCAGGAACATTACAGCGGTATTAGAGCTTTAGTCCTACCAACATGTGACTAAAGACAATGAGTGGAGTAGAAGACCTAGAGGGTCGTGAACACGTAGGTGATGAATATGTCACTTACAAGATGCATCAGGAAAGAAGGCATAGGCCTGATTTTCCCCCTTTTCCTCCTAGATTAGAGGAAGAGGAAGAGACACATAGATAAGCAGAGAGAAGGGAATAGCATGAGGCTGAGAACGAGGCATAGAGGATGCTAGGAGACAGATAAGAGCGACCAGAGGGCAGTGGAAAGGCCCCTGTAGATCCAGAGGCATATTTCATGCAGGTTATCAACAATATGTTAGCTAGTCAACAGACCATGTCTCAATCCTTGGCACAGGTGGTTGATAGATTGGCTAGAGTGGGCACCCCAGATACATAAGTCCCGCATGCAACACAGGGGAACTTGAGAGTAGGTAGTAGACCCCAGTGACCCTCTCGCACATACACCTCTGCGAGTAGGATTCCTAGACCCTTTTTTCCCAGTTTCCAGAGGGCACCCCCGTTAGAAGCACCGCCATCGATAGAACAGAGGGAACCTACTCATGCCAAAGACATTGCAGAGTATAGGAGGGAGTACGCAACATTGGGTCGTGAATTCCATCAGGACATGACCTTAGTCGAGTACTGTGGACTCAGACTTAGGAACCACCCCAGAGAGCCGCAGAGGGGAGGACCACAACAACAACAAAGGCATAACCTCGATTTCATCCGAAAAGTTGGGAAACTCACCATCCCTTCTTTTGATGAATCGTCTAAATACATCGCCAGAGCTTGGGTACATAAGCTAGAAACATATTACAAGCTCAACCAGATGACCGAGACAGAGGCCATCAGTTTCATGACCTTACACTTAGAGGGCAAGGCACACGAGTGGTGGTATCATGGACTGGTGACATTGGGTCACAGTCACATCATCTCCTATAGGGAGTTTAAATATAGGCTAATCTATAGGTTTGATAGGAAGGATCCCAAGATACACTTAAGAGATCTATCCCAGTTGAGACAAACTAGAACAGTAGAGGCATTCATCACAGAGTTTCAGTGGGTAGCTGTGGCAGTGACAGATATATTAGAGCCCAGGTTGATCATGCTATTCACAGAAGGACTCACAGAGCCTTTGAGAGGATGGGTTAAGGCATGCATGCCTCCCACTTTGTAGGATGCCATCCTTTGCACTCGAGATTTGGCAGACTCAGTGCCAAAGACTAAAAATTTCTCCAAACCATTTTTTCCCCAGAGGGATCGAGACAGGAAACCATTCCAGAGAGAATGGAAGGGAAAGGAGAAGTTGGATGATGAGACTAGGTGAGAGCTTATGAAGAAGAAGCTTTTCTTCAGCTGCAAAGATCCTTGGGTCGCAGGCCATAGGTGCATGGGCAAGGGAGAGATTCATTATATTGAGGTAGCAATAGACAACGTGGATAGTGAGGAGGAGGAGCAGGATAGTGGATCCACTATTTCAGAGGAGGAGTCAACACTAGTAGAGGAGAAGCCTCCTCATAGACCACCAACACCGGCAGGAGCCCATCCTCCAATAGTCCGACAACTGCCAGAACAGGCTAACAGGAGGAAACTAGCAAAGGGAGGTGTCATAACGACCCTTTCTGGTGTTCCCAGATATGATACCCTCCGTATCAGAGGGATTATTTAGGGGCAACATGCAATCGATGTGATAGATGGTGGGGCCACCCACAACTTCATCGATGCTTCACTAGTATCGAGACAGGCACTTTAGAGAGATGAGTTTGAGGGGTTTGATGTTGCGGTAGCAGATGGCCACACAATGGAGTGTCTAGAAAGAGTTCCAAACTTAGAGATGAAGTTAGGTAACTGCACAGTGAGAGACACATTTTATGTCGTTGACCTATCGGACACAGATGTGGTGTTAGGAGTTCAGTGGATGATTACCTTGGGAAAAATCATTACCAACTACCAAACCTTGGAAATGGGTTTCAGAGATTAGGATGGGAAGAAGGTTATTCTAAGAGGTATGTCGACAGGAGAACCCAAGACAGTTTCAACCAAGAGGATGGAGAGGATATTTAGACATGGGGAGGTAGCATATGCCACATAATGCTTGATCACTACTCAAAAGGATTCAAAAGGTCAACAAAAATACCATACAAATATCAATAATTTATTGGGACGACATCAACAGGTCTTTGAGGCAATTCCACCAGGGATACCACTTGATAGGGAGTTTGAGAAAACCATTGAGTTGGAGGAGGGGGACAAACCTATGATCACCCCCCCCCCCCAATCGTCATCCTAGGAGGTTCAAGGATGAGATAGAGAAGGAAATCAAGGATTTACTAGCAATGGGACACATCAGACTAAGCAATATCCCATTTGCTTCTTCAGTTGTCTTAGTTCTGAACAAGGATGGCACCATGAGGATGTGCATTGATTACCGAGCTTTGAACAAGAAAACCATCAATAACCGATACCCTATCCCACGCATTGACGAGTTGATGGATGAACTACATGGTGCAGTTTTCTTCTGAAAAATTGATCTATGCTCTGGATATCATCAAATCAACATCCGAGAGTAGGACATAGAGAAGATGGCATTTTGATGTCATTTTAGACACTTCAAGTTCTTGGCTATGCCATTTGGGCTAACCAATGCACCCGCTACATTCCAGTCTTGCATGAACCATATATTCAGGGATCAGTTAAGGAAATCAATCTTCTTTTTCTTCGATGACAACTTGATCTATGGTTGATCATGGAAAGAGCATATGGGGCACCTGGATGAGGTATTGAGCATCATGGAGGCACATTCATTATATGCCAAATATTCCAAGTGCGAGTTCGGTATGAAAGAGCTGATTTACTTAAGACACATCATAAGTGCAAAGGGGGTACAGGTGCAGAAAGAGAAGATCAGGGACATTCTGGATTGGTCGACGCCCAAGAACATGACATAATTGAGGAGCTTCTTCAGGCTGTGCAGCTGTTATAGGCAGTTTTTACGAGGTTTTTCTCACCTTGGTGTACTGCTGACAGATCTTACCAAGAATGGGGCCTTCATATGGATCGAGAAATCACAAGAATCCTTTGATCACATGAAGGAAGTCATGGGCACTTGTCCAGTGTTGGCACTACCAGAATTCACCTTGCCATTTGTACTAGAGTGTGACGCATCCGACGAAGGGATTGGGACGAAGGACACCCCATTGTATTTGAGGGCCGGAAGCTTATTCAACCTGAGAGGTTGTACTCAATTTATGAGAAGGAAATGTTGGCAATCATGCATGCCTTGACCAAGTTCAGACAATATTTGGTGGGCAACAAATTCATGGTCAAGACCGATCACAATAGTTTGAAGTATTTCCTTGAGCAGAAGGACCTCAGTGAGCGCCAACAGAAATGGGTGACAAAGGTACATGCATTCAACTTTGACATAGAGTATGTCAAGGGGAAGAAGAACATTGTGGACGATGCACTATCCAGGAGACCTGTGGCATGTTCTTTGATGGAGATTTCAGCAGATTGGAAATCCCACTTGTTAGTGGAATATTCCAAGAACAAGTTCACTTATGAGGTGATGGATGGGCAGATACAGGATGACCAATATAGGGTCATTGACGATGTCATATTTTACAAGGATAAAGTCTACTTGGTGCCAGATTCAGGGCTTAAGAAGAAGATCCTCACCACAGTTCATGATTCACCTCTAGGAGGCCATCAAGGGTTTTTCAAAACCTACAAACAGATCAAAGAGAAGTTCTCATGGAAGGGCCTCAAACAAGACATTATGAGACACATCAGTTAGTGTGTGACTTTCCAGCAGAACAAGAAAGAGCATTCTCTTCTAGTAGGGATACTTCAACCACTCCCCATTCCAGAGAAGAAATGGGAGAGTATATCTATGGACATCATCACAGGTCTACCCAAGGTCTAGGGTAAGAATTGTATCTATGTAGTGGTCGACAAATTGACCAAGGTTGCTCACTTATATGCCATACCAACAGAGTACAATGTAGTTCAGGTAGCTGAGCATTTCTTCAGGGAGGTCTTCAGACTTCATGGGTTGCTGAAGAACATCGTCAGTGACATGGATAGTCGGTTCATAGGGACATTTTAGAGAGAGTTGTTTCGGTTGGTGGGGACAGAGTTTACACCTAGCACCAACTATCACCCCCAAATAGATGGGCAGATCGATATTGTCAACAAGTGGGTTGAAGGGTATTTGAGGAACCATGTAGGAGGATAACAAAGAATGTGGGTAAAGTGGTTACATTTAGGAGAACATTGCTACAACACTACCTTCCACATGTCCATTTGTATGACACCCTTTCGAGCATTGTACGAATATGATGCTCCCACTTTGGTAGACTTGTTCTTCAGGGAAAGAAGAGATCCCAAGGCCAAGGATTGGATCATAGAGAGTCAGGAGATTCTCAAGTTATTGAAAGAGAACCCGCAGATGACGCAAAACTGATAGAAGATAAGTGCGGACAGGCAAAGGATACAATGCAACTTTGAGGTTGGATATTTGGTTTTCTTAAGAATCCAACCCTACAGACAATCATCTCTGAAGAAGAGTGAGTCTGAGAAGCTGAAGCCCAGATTTTATGGTCCTTACAGAATCATGCGTCGAGTAGGGGAGGTTTCTTACTAGCTAGAGCTTCCATAGGGGAGAAAGATTCATAATGTGTTCCACGTGTCTTGCCTCAAAAAGGCAGTGGGAAAATTCATTAGAACATAAGAGGAGATTCCCCCGTTGGATGAGGAGGGACAGTTGGAGTTAGTTCCGGAGGAGGTTTTGGAGTTCCGGGAGTGGAAACTGAGGAGCAAGGTCATCAGAGAGTATTTGATCAGATGGAGAGGGCTTCCAGTAGAGGATGTTACTTGGGAGAGCGAGCAAGTGTTGCAGCACCCTGGATTGGTATTACTTAAGGACAAGCAATTTTGGGAAGGGAGGACTATAATGTCCCTTTCCAAATAAGAGATCCAGAGAGGAGGCATATTGGTATGAACTGCCTCGTTAGACTATAGCAAGGGCCAAAGAGGGGTAAACATGTTTACTAGAGGTCACTCTAGTCATAGGTGTTATATTCATAAAGTGACATTGAGCTAAAAAGGGTTAAAAGCGCTTTTAAGTCATTATGAGCTAAAAATAGAAGTCAAGAGTGAATTAGGGTTTCAACAGTGATTTAGGGTTTTGAAAGTCAACAATGAATTAGGGTTTCAACATGATTTAAGGTTTTGGAAAGCTATAACGGAAGGGTCAACAACCTAATTCATCATTATGCAGATTATGACTTGTCATTGAGGAGAAGAGGTGCATCTCATGAGAGATAGTTCAGTGTATTCTAGGAGGAGGACACCAGTTAGATGATTTCGGTGTTGAAAGACACACCCTAGTCACCGAGAAGATCATCCAGGTCTTCCATCATTCTTAATTGATTCCGCAATGCTCCCATATTCTGGGTATTATCTTTTAGTTTCTTATTTGTATTCCGGGTAAGATCCTTTTGTCTTTTGATCTAGACGAGTGTTGTTATTTTATTCAACCACAGTTGCTTATTTGTATTCTGGCTAAGATCCTTTGTTTGTTGATCTAGTCGAGTATTGTCAGTTTATTCAGCCGCATTTGGCCATTTTGTAATCCACAGAGATATCATATTACAAACTTTACAGTCCTTTGTCACGTTTATTATTTGTATGATCATTTATATGCTATAAACTTTTGATTCTACACACACATTAGCAACGTTTCCTAGACTAGCCAAGGCATGAACATTATACACAATGACACACACAAAGAGAACACTTTCTTAAAAAGAGACCTTTTCATGGTAAAACCATGTTGGCAATCCCAAAGTTCCTTATTAGTAACTATTTAAGAGGAGACCTTTTAATCATCCGCTTTGCTTAGAATTATTTCAGTGAGAAACAAGACAGACCATGTAGTGTTTTTTAGGAAGATAACAACCAAGTTTCATACACTTTTGAGTGCCAGTGAGAAAATTTGGGATTAAAAAAGGACATGTTATTTCATATTATAAAGAATAGGATGTGTATTTGCATATAGATTCTTATGGAGGGGAAAAACTTATTTTAAGTTGTTAATGGGTAATATAGATTCTTATAGAGGGAAACACTTATTTGAAGTTGTTAATTGGTAGTGGGACTCAACTTAGAATATTTCTTGTGGATCATAAATTTGTTTCATTTCTTTCTAAAACATACTTTTTATCAAGAAAAATAGTTTTAGGTCATCACCATTAATTTGTATTAATAATTATAAATACACAACCGCCCAACGATTTGACCTGTATGGAGGTATACATACCCTAACCCATGTGGATTTGAACTTGTGACCTCTTAAGAGGAAAGAGATGTTCTTAACCATTAGGCCCACTCAGGTTTTAATATAATGCTCTATAATAAACAAATAATATTTATATATTGTTAAACAAATTTTAAAATATTTAAATAATACATATATTTTATAGATGGTTTTGAATTAAAATTGAAAATTGCTTATTAGTTAAGAATTTAGTTTTTCTTAATAATGATAACGATTGAATTAACATTAGTCTAGATCCGGAGTTAAATAGATTTAAGATAATAGACTAATTGTTATTCATTGAATATATCATAGTTGCACACGAAAGACTCCGTCATTTTCAACTTCTAGTTCCCAAGTTCCCCAAGTTCATGGAGCTTGGGAACTAGTTGGGAATCTCCCTGATTGGCTGGGAACTATTTTGAGAACTTGAGAGTTTTTTGGGAGCTTCAACATCAAATAAATGAGAACTTGGAAGCAATGTCCTAAAAGAAGAACTTTAAATTAAAATTATATTAAATTAAAATGTAAATATATTTATTCCTTTATTACAAATACATAATTTCTTACAAATATTTTCATTATATTTATTCAAAATATCACTATAAAACTAAGACTAAACTACACTAAATATTATTTCAAAAATTAGTAAAGTAAAAAAACTTAATAATACTCACTTTATAGTTGTGGATATGAGAAACTTTTAATGCATTTATGCATTTATGTTTTCCTTCAAGTCCAAACTAAACATGAAAGTCTAATAAATCAATACCCTATCCACTAGAAGCATTTGCTCCACTCTGTAGTTGATATCAACCAACCATATCATTGACTTTTATTGTATTTTCATATTAGAAGGATAGTACTATTTTGTTTTTTTCAATAAAAAAAAAATAATGCTTCAAATTTTCAAAGATGTTTAAAATTTATATATGTAAAGTTTAATTTTAAAAAGATGTTAAAATTGTATATATGTATTTTCAGTTTTGTTTCTCATTTTCTAATGGAATATTTATGAATATTAAAGTTTCATTATTGTGTTAAATATATTCATATAATTATTATCACGATTTTTTAAATTACTGATCTTAATATTGTAGTTGTTGCAATATGAGAAACATTGTCCTCCATTCAACTTCAATTTTATTGAAATCAATATCTCTATACATTGTAATCTAAAGTATCATTGTAATCTAAAATATTTTGTATATTTTTTTAATAATATTATTTCCATTCTCAAATTCAAGTTTCTGTAAATTTGAACAAAATTTCAACTCGTTCTAGACACTCTTATAAGTTTAGAAAACTCATGCACCACACACACACACATATATATAACTTTTTATTATTTTATTATTTTATTATTTATTTAATTTTTATCATTATTCTAATATTTTAGTATTATTTAATATTAACATATGTCGCCCTCTACTGTAAAGCCTCTCAAAATAATTAACAAAAGTAATTAATAATTTTTTCCATTAGAAATTAACACTAACCATTTCAAATTAACAACAAACCAAAGTACTTGATGATTCTTTCCCTACCAAATCGACAACTAAAGTAATTAATGATTTTTTCCGTGGCAAATTGACAACTAGATTATGCAAGAATCTTAACATTTGATAACTAAAGTATAAAAGAATCTTAACAACCGATGTATAAAAATCTTAACTTTTTATATACGGAAATTTATCTTTGAATCTTTTATTAAATCATTTAACCGAAAAGTATTACATTCGATTTTTATTTTATTTTTTACTCGTCAAAACATCATTCGCGATTGCGTTTATCAATAAAAGAAACGATAATGCCGACGTCTTATCTTGGAAAAAGGATACAGGATTGAAGCAAGCCAAGAGCCCAGCATTACCCCTTAATATTCTTCGTTTTACTGCTATATTCTGCCGGGAATTGAACGCAACCATCTACGCTATATTCCAGCCTGAATCATATTTATTTGAATCCACTTTTGCTCCAGCATTAATCATCTGCCTTGCTCAGAATTGTTTCAATGGGAAACAAGATAGCCCAAGTAATGTTTTTGAGAAACTTAACAAGAAAATATCATAGGGTTTCCAATCCGAATAAGGCAGTCGGGTACACCTGCTTTCCTAGAAAAAATAGGATGCGTTATTTCACAGGAGACTGTAATGACTGTCAGGATATCAATGGCAGCCTTCCAATAGATATACCCAAAGAACACGTTGCAGTGTATGTTGGGAGCGAGCGCAGTCGGTTTATAGTTCCTATAACTTATTTGAATCATCCTCTCTTCCAAGCGCTGCTGGACAAAGCAAAGGAAGAGTATGGATACCATCATCCGATGGGGCTCACCATTCCATGTTGGAGGACTGATTTTGAATACGTAACTTCTGTTATCGGAAAGAAGGATTCCACAGTAGCAAATATGGAGTCGAAGACATATGAAGTTGAGATAAGCATGGACGGTACTGATTTCTGGCACTACTTTCTTATATTGCAAAGCAAATGAATTGTAAAACAAATTTGTTTTAGGAGGGTAATAGAGTTTGGTTTCTTTTGGCTATCCAGTTGTCTGCTGTTATAGATGCCAGCTAAAAGTTCAGTTCTGAAAACCCAGTCAATGATTTTGTATTCTCATATTTTCACCTCTGATAGACCCGGCCAATATGGTTTTATCCTATCAATAACAATGATATCGATCAGTGAAAATTCAAACTTAGGTTTTGCAATAAAGTGAATGAATTTTTGTACTATGATGTTTCCAATATGGAAATTCAAAATTGTTTCTTCATCTGAGCTGTGATTATGAGTTGTGATCAATCTATGAAATTTCGACCATAGTTTTTGCAATATTTTATGTATCTGTGATATAGCTTATCAGACTTAAATTTTTATGTTGATAATATTATATACAGTCTGAGTGGATTTAATGGTTAAGAACATGTGTTTTGTTTTACCCTTGTCCCATAAACAAAGGGTCTCATACACCAATTTGATGTGCTGGCTTGGCTGTGACCTTAAAAATAGATTATTATTATTATATTCCCTATTTTGATATAAACACTACACAATATTATATTAATTACTCCCAACCGAACGAGCAGCAGGATACAAGTCTATAGTAGGATGTTTTGAAGTTTTCTACGATTTATAAATCGTCCATCCATTCTTCTCTGGTTGAGTGTTTTGCATTTCTATGAATCCTGCAGGAGGAGGATAAATTGCTGAAGTCCGGTTTGGTGCCTGATCATGTTAGGAGGTTCAATTCCATATGGGTTGGGTGAGTATGTCTATGGAATAAAAGTGTTTAGTAGATTAGGTCCATATGCGTTGGGTTGCCTATGGAAGAAAAGTTTAGTAGATTAGGTCCATATGGGTTGGGTGAGTATATTTATGGAGCACAAGTTTATATGTAAAAATTAATCTTTAATTTGAAATTTAGTAAATTTATTATTGAGTACAAGTTTATATGTAAAAATTAATCTTTAATTTGAAATTTATTAAATTTATTATTGAATTTAGTGAATTTATTATTGAGTACAAGTTTATATGTAAAAATTAATCTTTAACTTGAAATTTATTAAATTTATTATTGAATTGCAAATTTTTAATTATTTAAATTGGTTGAAATTTTTTTATAATTATAAATTTTAATATTCAAAACTAATGTAAAAATAAATATGTAAAAATATAATTTTGATTATTATTTTTTTTTTAATTTATAATTTTATTTAAAATAAGAAAAATTATATATATATATATATATATATATATATAATCATGGGCTGGATAAAAACTTAAGATTGATGGTATACTATAATCATGATTGACAGTCCATTAATAGTGCCATAGAGTAGTAAATGTTTAAATCATGGGCGGGCTAAAAGGTCAAGATTGGCAGTCCAGTAATAGTGCCATAGAGCAGTAAATGTTTAAATTTGGTTGTAGTAAAAAGATGTCTAAACTATAGTTTAATTGTTATGTGTGTTTTTTAGAATTAAAAAAAAAATACATAAGTAAAATATCTGTGTTATTATTATATCAGAGAGTATTTAAATTCATTTACAAACTAATAATGCTATAAGATAAATCAATTATTAGTCATCACAACCATCAATGAAATTATATTCATTATAGCCATCAATCATGAAATTATTTTGATAGAAGAGCAAGGGATTTTTCTGTAATTTTTCATGTGCCTTGGTCTATCATCCATTTAGCTTTGGAGAGACAATTTCTTGATTCTGTATATATGGTCAAAAGATATAAAAAAGAAATATGTTATCCTATTTTGAATCTTTTGAACTAAAGAGGCAGCGTAAAATTTTATAAGTTGAAATCTCTTTTCATCCGTCGAGTCACCAACATAAACTCATCATAAATTTGTAGATATACATTATTCCCTAGCGTATTCCCGAGCGAGAAGCAGAGTAAGATTAAGAACCATAAAATAAAAAAAAAAAGTTGTTAATATCATTTGCAATTCCAGATTAGAATAAAGTGGAATGATCATTTGATATGTGAGTGATAGCCTCACAACCCCATGCGGAGGATCTCCCTAAGAAGTCTTGTCAAAAACCTCCCACTGCATGTTTCTTCTGACGGTATTAGCAATGTTCTCAGATAAACGAATTTATACTTGGAGATTAATGGATTGGAGAGGTAATATTTTAGAGTTTCTTTTATGTTATTTCATGTCCATGTAGTGGAAACCCAATGATTCTATCCACCTCTTTGAGGTGAAATTGCAAAAAAGTTGAGATGAAAATTTGTTTTTCTTCTTTGATGGTAGAGACAACATCGTCCACGGAAGCTTCCAGAACTCTAATAGCTTATCTTTCGCAATTTCTTTAACAAGATTTATTATTTGTTAGAAGCTACTTATTTTTCCACTTATCTTGCATAATCCCCCACCATATCTGCAGCGCTTTATATCCTATTTTTCCACTTATAAAGCATAATCCCCCACCATATCTGCAGCGCTTTATATCCTATTTGTTAGAAGCTACTTATTTTTCCACTTATCTTGCATAATCCCCCACCTATTTTCTTGGGATAGAGCTTTATATCCTATCCTTGGTTTGTACGCTCCATATGGATTCAGGGACCATAAGAACTAATCTTCCTCAGTCAAGAGACATAGAAAAGAACTTCTAGATGTTTTATATAGGCATTCGAAGTTTTAACATAGTCAACTCCAAACTTGATTTCTTAGCAACATAGTCAACTCCAAACTTGATTTCTTAGCAACATAGTCAATATTTTTTTACTATTACTTAATTTTTACTTGCCCCGTCTATGAATTTCACGGGGTTAGAGCAACAGGGATAATGTGATTATAATTACATCCAATCCATGAATCTTTGCAAAGGAAAACATATACATCATTTTCAATTTTCATATTCAGCCAATTCCTAATTAAGGGAATGGAAACCAAGATTTCTTTTCATATGATTGAACAATTTTGTGTTTTTTTGGGGTTTAAGGTCTAATGCACAATTGATTTCCAAGGGAAATATTTTTCCTTGGTTTCTTTTGTCCATAGTTTTGTATCCTTGATAAGAACCCAAGCACTTTTTGTTTCTATGGATTTGGGAAAAAGGAAAAGGTTTTTTCAACCCCATTCCTGACTAGAAAATGTTCCTGATTCAAACATTGTCTTGAGTAGGACCAACCTTCCTATTCATTTATTTCCCTAGGCATTTACTTTCCTTTCCTATTTTTTAGGAGCCATAACCACTTAGTTTTCCTCTAATGGTTTTATTTCAATATAAAACCAAAGTATTTGAGATTAGCTCCAACATTCCCTAACTGAAAGGGGAGTAGATAAGAAATGTTATTCCTTTCCAAATTTGAGAGACCCCAAGTTATAAGAGAGGATTTTTCTTTATTGATTTTCATACCCATATCTTTGTAGAAGAGGTTCAAAAGTTCTTTAAGATTATCCATGAATTTCCTTGTCCCTTCACAAAAAATGACAATGTCATCTACATATAGTAAATGGGTGATGTTAGAAGAGAATGGTAAGTCCTTCAACTACCATAAGGAAGAGAAGAGGAAATAGTGGAAAACCTTCTCTTATCCCCCTTTTGTGTTTAAAGAAAGGGAATATTGAGCCATTTATAAGAATGGGAAAAGAGGTATAGTTGATGAAACATAGTGTCTAGGTCACAAAGCATGATCGAATCCTAGGTGGATAAGTATTAGTCTAAGATATATCCAACTTAATTTTTCAAAGGACACTGAGACATAAAATTTTGATTTGAGACATTTTATTCCCATTTTTAATAGAGTGCAATCTTTCTTGAGCTATTCCAATTTATTCATGGATATGTCATCCTTCCATGAAACCAAATTACTCGAAGGGTATTTGTTTTGAGATGATGATTTTTATCCTTTGGCAAATTGGTATAGAGATAATTTTATACACTATATTATAGAAAGAGATAGGCTTGAAACATTCAAAATTTGAGGGGCTATCTATCTTGAAGATCAACTCTAGGAAAGTATATTTAAGTGAAACCATGCTTTGACGAATGGAGTGAGATAAATCAACCATGTGTAATGGGTCACTTTCAATAAATTCACATCATCCTAGAAATAAATTGATTGGAAGTCCATTTGAACCCATGATTTTATATTTTTATAGACATTGTAAGTTACTTTTGAGTTCCTCCTTGGAAATTTATGCCATTAGGATTATTTTTCCTTCCATGTTTATGAATCTTGCAAAGAAGTTGGAAACCTTTAGAATAATATCAATGGTGGATCTAGATTCTTCTTTAAACATAATGCTAAAGTAATACAAACCTTCTACTGCCATATCTAAGAGTGAAGAAGATATAGTGGCATCCACCTTCTTAATTCCCCATATCTTTTTGATGTTCTTTTGTTTATTTTCAAAATGCTTTTATTTATTTATTTTGTTTTTTCATCCCCAACTTGTAGCCAATTTGCTCGACTCTTTATTCACCTTTCCTTTTAATTATCAAGAAAAAATTCCGAGTGTTTGAAAGAATCCCATGCTCCTCACCTTGGTATTAGGGTTTAATTTTTTCCTCAATTTCCTCTAATAACATCTAAGATGTATTCAATTTTTCTTTATTCTAGATATTAGCTAATTTATTTTCTATTTTTAGGGAGGAAGGATCATAAAATTTCCATCTTTCCTTTATCTTCTCCAGAAAGGAGTTCTCCTCCAACTAGGATGGGTTTAATTTAAGATGGCTAGGGAGTTTCTTCTAGAGAGGAACTAGTTATAATATGGCAAGGCTACAGCCCAAGTCACCACCTCAAGAGACCCACTACCTAAACTAAACATTTTTGTCCACAAAATATTTGGAGATAAAAAATCACCTCTTCCTACCTTTTTGCATTCCTCTAGTTCTGATATATTTGATATATTTTTGCAAGGTGGATGTATAACCCCTTGATTGTCACTAATTGGGAAATGAATAAGTCCAAAAAGGGGTTAATATATGCTACAAATACAAATATTTATTACACTCCTAGGGTGAAATTTAATCGCACCCATCACTACCATATATTAAACCCAACTGAAACCATGATTTGTGTAGGGTATTCTCCCAAAAGCATTGTTTATTTGTATAACGTCCATACACATTGATGCAAATGATCTCCTTGGATAAATATATAGAAATAAAATATGTCCAAGGCTTAAGGGAAATGCCCATGAATTTGTAAGGGCCAAATATTCCCTTTCCCATCCCTTGATAAGGCCCCTTGATCTTCCATGTCCATTTATAGAAGAAAAATACCAACCTTTCAAAAGGGGATATATGAATTTGGTTTATCTCTCACAATGAAATATAGTTTCTGGCATGAAAATTATTAATGATTTGAGAGTATCCACCAATCTCTTAATGGACAATTTTTTGGAGGAATTAGCCAACCGTTTTTAGTTAAAAGAGAGAACAATCATGAGGAGACCCCTTCAGGGTATTTTTCTATAAAGGCCCCTAGAATGGAATGTTGTTTTTCAATTATTTATTCTTTGAGGAGTCTTTTTGTCACTATATTATATACCCCCTTGAATACCGCCCAATAATTTAGGGGCTTCATTAGACTTTGAGTGCATATTGTATTTAAATCCTTGAGAAGGCTTATAATCAGTCTGGAAGTTTGATATTGCAGAAGGCACAAAATGAGGGTTACAAGGCTTAAAGGTAGAATAATTATCAATATCTTAATTTAAATTATGGAGAGGAATGATAATTGTGTGTTGGGGAGCCAAAATACTAGAGATACTATATTTCTAAGACATTCCTTAGGAGATTGGGTAACTTTTTCGAGGAAGAAAAATGTATTTTGTCTACAATAAGAAATGGAATAAGGGGAGGGAATGAGATATGTTTAATTAAGCATTCCATGCCTTTCTACTCCATATCTTAGGAGTCACCCATATTATCCTATGAACTTTCTATCATATTTGAAGTTGATTGGTTGTAAATTATCTTTGAGTTCTTCTCCTTTCAATCTGGGGATGAAGTATATTATGGAGGGGCCTCCTCTATTCTAATTCCTCTTACAAGCCAAATATTTATACTAGTAGGGAGAGACAATTCTTTCTCTAAATGACCATAAGATGCATAATGTATGCACTTGAAGGGAATCCCCTATTAATCCAAACCCTTAAAAAAAACTGTCTCTCCTTGTTTATAGTAATGGAGTTTGTTAAATTGTTTGATAAATTTAGGACAAAAAGAATACGTTTCATTCACATATATCCTATAGTATGCAATAAATTTACCACTTCATAGATGAATCCCAAAGAATTCCCAATCTATGTGAACATACTGTATGACCACATGATCAAACACAAACCAAGGTGTTGTTGATCCATTTTTTTTACCAGTATAGTATTATATATAATATATTTTACATTTTTCTTAGCCTACTTTTCTCTCTTCTCTTACATCAAAAAAATTCCAAGTACTTAGTCATTTTCCGAAATGAATATGTGGAGATGCATAATAATTCTTAAACTCTCTTTTAATTACCCAGGTCTACAACCCCGTAATCACCAAAGCACTTTAATTTTTTCCTTTTGCATTCTCTTTTGAGAATTAATCAATTTCAAGCGATGTCGATGCAGAGATACTTACCATCCTTTAACTCTTTTTAGGTCTCTACCTCCACAAGTCCACAGGTCTTCATTCACTTTCCACTTTTGACTTATTTTCATATTTATTTATATTTATCATTACAGAGCGAATTTCCTTACTCCGCATCACGTTTCCATTGCTAGTTGTTATGCGCATCCAGACATATGCAAGTCTTAATTTCTACCAAAACTTAACCATATTATCAATTTCAATGTGGCCATTGTCACCCTTTCCTGAAGATTGTTTCACAAGAATTTATGTCCACAACTCCATAACTCCAAAAATCCATGTTATACTCTTAGAATTTTTCCATACATCATTTTACGCCTCCATACTTAACTCTTTTCATCCATAATACGATAACATCGCCTTTTACCATCAAATTAATTACCCCTTCCACATCAGACTCCACTCGTAAAAGCATAATGTGATTATTAATGCACAACAAATAAATTAAGGGTCGCAATAAATCCAAGTCCCACGAAAATTGATTAAGTTTAAAGCATGATCTATGGTTGATTGTGTTAACAAGGAAGTATGTAGTGGGAATTTAAATAAAATAAAAATTCCAACCTGTAAGTATCGACAATAGCACCACCTTTCTAAAAAGAAGAGAAGATGTCAAGTAAGAAGAATGAAATATTTTTTGGAGATACATTGAACACACTAGGTCATGAAGATCAACAATTCCAATAGTATAGAGCATACAAGTACTATAAGTCTCTTCATCCAACTAAGAAGAAGACACACCTAATCTGGACCTCAGGAATAGAATTGGTAAGATGTGTTCCAAAAGTAACTGATATCAAAGAGATTATTCAATGGTGTGTATATAAATTTGCTTATGAATGAATAATAATTCAAATGGAAGGTCATCAACCCATTTCTCTAGCTCCTTCAACATTTTCTAAAATGTTATGAATCCCTCCACCCACTATGCGATTTAAGAGTGAGGAAGCTGATGAGTTTTTGAAGTAGCATAAGGGAGGGAACATATTGCTGAAAAACTATTTGGAAACTCCAACCTATAGCATTGGTACTTCTATAATCGAGGTAAATTTGATAAAATGCCCATACATATAATTTTCTTGGTTATTTGCTAAAATTCTCGGTTTCAAAACTACTATGTTCATAACAATAAATGTTATATATTATATGAATTATGCCCTCAATTAAAAGACTATCATCAATTGGGGTTATCTTATCTCAAATGGAATTTATTTCCAACTAAATAACCTCAAAAATACCCATAAATTATATATGGCTTCTCACCTCATTTTCCCCATTGCTTATCGCCATGTTTTGGAATATTTTCCTAGGGAAAACATGTGGATTTTAATCTAGAACCATTTTATGCATGACATTCAATTTTATACAGACATAAAGGCCAATAAATTTTCTACCCAGTTCACAACAATTTCATCTTAGATTTAAATTTAAGGTTAATATTCGAACATAGCACATCAAGGCTATCCTTAGAGGTAACTTCGTTCCTTATTGGAAAAGGGATTTATGAGTTGTTTGAAGAATTCACTGTAATTGGAATATTTGGTAGTAAGGAGAAAATTTTCCTTTTACCATTTTATACATCAGATAAACTCTTTGTTGGAGAAATATGCAAGAAATAGAAAACTTGGGCCTGTTTCTTCAATGAAAAAAGGAAAAGACAATTTATACCCCTACCATGGAAAATTTGGGATTACATTGTTAAACATATAAATCACCTGAATGACTTGGCGGGACATCATTAACATATGGGTTTAAAAAAAGAAAAACTTGTTGAAGGCTTTGATCTAGATAACAAATTCAATACACATATGTAGTTAGTGGGTTATTCTTCACACTTCATCAGAGATGAACGGTTTCAAGAAGGTGTCAAAGATAATTTGGATCTTCAGTAACTAGTGGCCTATTGAAATTCAAACAATTATAGAGAAGTAAATAGTACAAATGAGATATACAAACAACATGAAAGAGAAACAAAAAATCAAAACCCTAACTGATTGACAATGTATCAAAGAAGCACTCCATCCAGAATGAAGAGAAAAACCAGTGGAATGGATACCAAAAAAACACTAATTGGAGGATTAGACGACGATGGAGATAAAAACCCACCAAGGAAAAGCCTTGAGAAAACACATGTTGCATATAATCCTATAAAAAGAAAAAGAAATGTATCATCAGTGGAAATAAACACATCAGAATTCCAGGAAAGGCCCCGTGTGATGGACATGGATGGGATCATTGAAGAACCTGATTGGTTTGCGTAAAGGATGTCAGAGACGAAAGAAATAGTTGATTATTATATGACTTAGGATCCTGAGATATCTGAACAAGAATTTGTCACTCTATAACATGTGTTTTACAATAGTGAAGCAAAAAATTATTGCTATAAAAGATTAAAACCAAGAATAAGAAGTCATCTAAGCGATGGAAATATTTGATTGACTTGGATGGGGTGGCACCATCTAAAATTGCATACTTTCATGGAGCTATTGGAGATTCATAGAACAATCAATTGAAAAAATGGAAAGAGAGAATTTGGAACTAAGGACAAGGGTAAACAAATTATAATTTTCTTTGGTACCAACACCATTGTTTCCAGAACATTTAAGTTCTATGCAACCTATACTTGAATTGGAGGATATCATAGAAAGCAGTTCAAAATACAAAGGTTTATCAATTTTATTGCAGGCTGTAAGAAAATATGTTGGTGATTGCATATAAAAAATGATTGACATCGTTCAGGAAATTTAGGAGTTGTCCCAAAGTATTGCTAGTTTTTCCTCCATAATAGAAAATTTCAAAGAATATCTGCAGGAAGATTTAGAAAATGGTGAAAGATTTTTCAAGGAAGTCATAAAACAATTTTTGGCAAAAGTCTCAATTTCAAATGAAGACTAAATAAAGGAATAAAATATTCATTCTCATTACCGTATGAAGCAACTTAATGCATGTTGGTTAAGGAGAATTAAATAATTAAGAGAAATGATAAATGAAACTGATACCCTAAGGAATAGATAGAGTGATATAGTTATTAAACGTTTTAGTTTTACCAAGGAATTAAATGGTCCTAATTTATTGATGGATACCATGATCTCAACCAAATAATATTTAAGGGGACAACATAAAACACTAAAAGTTTCTTGGTCTAACGAATTTTCCAAAACCACAAAATTTTCTGAGGATGAATTTGAAATATGGTTAGTTCAGTATATCAACATATATGATAAGGTGGACACCACATTGCATCAATGAGATCTATATTTAAGGAAATTTGGAATTCAACTATTTGATATTAAAACTAAACATGAAATTACCATGGCACCTTTAAGAGAATACATTGAGGAGGGGTTTAAAAAGGAATTAATCGAAGTTAATGAACCAAATAATCAAGAAATAATTAAAGAAATTATGCCACCTCAACAACAACATGTACCTATAAAGGATCCAACCACATGCATGTAAAATAATATGTTTTTCTCCATTATAGTGAGTCGAACATAAACTCTATCCTTTAAGTTTTTTCTTCAGTCCATTTTATGCTACAATCATTTGTCATCTTACCTTTATATTCTCAGTATTCTGTGGGATTTAGGATGATTCTTGGTTTTTGTTCTTTCAATATTCCATCTATTTTCATTTTATGGTCCTTGAGAGCCAATCTCAGTCCTGTTTGAAGGGAGAATGCATTTTTACTTTCTTTAAAGATATTTCTTTTTGTATTTAAAGACTCTTTATTATTTTTTAGACACCAAGAGATCTAGTTGGGATATTACATTATTGTACTCTCAAAGACTTTGATACAATGATTGAGTTACCAAATGTTTTATCTCTCATAATATTTTTGGCGCTTTATGGAATGATAATTTAAATCTCTCTTTTTATTTGTGGTCCATTCCATGTTCTCTCTATTTTTTGTATTGTTAAATGTTCTGATGAATGTTGTTATGGATATATCAATTCTTTATATTTTGTATGCATCTTATCTATTCACATTGTAAATAGTGTACATATGAAACTCTTTTAAAATACGCGTGGTCCCAAAATTTCAAGTGTTGTTTTCCTTGAATGTGAATGTAAATATTAAGTCTTGTTTGTCTCAAAATTGTGTTTTGTTTCATTTTATTTTATTGGAATCATAAGAACAAGAGGAGTACAACCTCTCTAAAATCACACGCAGATTCATATCCTTGTGAGTTTGAACTTAAAATCATAGAAAAATATTTTAGATCAACAGGTGTCTGACCGATATAGGGACCAACACTAATTGTTCGGAATTTGCATCGAACTCAACTTTCCATTTCTGCAAAAAAATGGTTTTAGATCTCCAGTTCCACCTTGATAGATGAATTTTACTGGCATCCTTGATCCCAGTCCTCTTTGAAGGGAGAATGCATTTTTACTTTCTTTAAAGACATTTATTTTTGTATTTAAAGACTCTTTATTATTTTTTAGACTCCAAGAGAGCTACTTGGGAAATTACATTACTGTATTCTCAAAGATTTTGATAAAAATCTTGAGTTACCAAATGTTTTATCTATCATAATATTTTTGGCATTTTATGGAATGATAATTTAAATCTGTCTTTTATTTGTGGTCCATTCCCTGTTATCTATATTTTGTGGTGATGCTAAATGTTCTAATGAATGTTGTGATGGATATATCAGTTCTTTATATTTTGTATGCATCTTATCTATTCAAATTTTAAATATTGTATATATGAGTTTATTTAAAAATACACCTTGTCCCAAAATCACAAGTGTTGTTTTCCTTGAATGTGAATGTAAATATTAAAAACATCCTTCTTTGAATTTTGTTTTGTTTCATTTTATTTTCTTGGAATCATAAGAACAAGAGGAGTACCACCTCTGCAAAATCAGAGGGGGATTCATATCATCATGAGGTTGACCTTAATATTGTAGAACAATCTTTTAGATTAGCATGTGTGTGACCCATATAGGGACGAACTCTAATTGTTCAAAATTTGCATCGAACTCAACTTTCCATTTCTACGAAAAAAGGGTTTTAGATCTCCATTTCCACCTTGATTGATATATTTTATTGTCATCCTCCGTATATATCATAAATAAAATGAGTAATCCTCTAGCTAATATCATACTATGGGACTTATATGCAAGAAAAATGGAAAAATTCTCAGAGGTAAAAATCATCTATTTTATATAATATCTATGTCCTTCTAAGTTTGATTCCTCCATGGCCACATATTTTAATGCACTCTCAAATTGTATATTGCTATCTTCCATATTCCACTTAAAACATTTCCTATCCATTATAGGCATCTAGATACCTCATATTCCCATCATCTTCAAAATCATATCCATGTCTTTACGAGATGAAATTCCACTCATGATATCTCTCGAGAAGAATCTACCAATGAAACATCCATCCAAATAATCCTCCATAGATAAATGCAAGGGTGAGGCCAAAGCATTACGTATAGTCAGTTTAGACTGAGAATCATTAAAGTTGTGGGTGGAATTGATAGCCTAGTAAGAACAAAATTTGGTTGATTTATATCTTTGTTGAGAGAATAGATGAGATAATCCTCCACAAACACAAATCCGAGTAATGAATTTGAAATCCTCACACAATGATTATCCAACGAATTGGAGATAATGACAATACTTTATTTTTCCATTGACTTATTGAAATACTGCTTAAAGATTGGGGTGAGGATGAGGGTTCCTAACTAAAACCCTCAGTGCTTCCCATGTATGCTTCCCTTCTAGGGACCCTTCTCGACTACTTCCTTTTAGATAACCCTATGCCTACCACAACCTAAATTAGGATTATCTCCTATAGTAAGAAGCTTGTAATTTAAACTTGAAACCATAAGTGTAGAGAAGCTAAACCATGCAATTTAAACTTCAAACCCTAAGTGTAAGAAGCTAATTCTAACTCTGAGCATTCACACTACTGTCATTCTTACTTGTCAAAATATATACATTTTTCTTAGTAACATCACTTTCTCTAATATCATATCTAGATTATTTTTATTTTCTTATTAAATTTGTATATTACATTTTCCCTTTCATATATATTATTAATCACAAACATATATATTATTAATTACAAAGTTAAATTCCATATAGATTAAGTAAATACGTACATAAAAGAAACCATCTAACAACAAGGTTGGATGGCAGTGTAGTCCCTGTAATGCCCCTAAACTGATAAATGATTAAAGATTATTAAGCACATTTTAATTAAGGAAGAAATACAGTTAATAAAATAACATTGATTACAGACTGCATTCAATGATCAGATAAACCAATTTGAAAGACAGTTAGTAAGAATGGAGATAAGAAGAGAGTTACATATGCACAGGGTTGTGTATGCAGGGTGCGGGAGCCCATAAATCCCGAGGCAATGAAATTTATTGGGGGACGCAGGTCGAAGGACGTGTGGAGGGGGTTGGTGGTAGAGTTACTGCGTGAGGCGGCAGGGAGGGATAAGGGACGGGAAGAGGGGGATGTGCAGGCCATTCGACGGGGATGGATGTTGCGGGGCTATGAGCTCAGGACCACGGTATTTGCCGGAAACAGAGAGATTCTGCGCACTATGATAATTGGCTGTGATCTATTGTGATGGGTGAGTAGAGGGCCTCTGGACTCTGTGTCTTGTGATGAACTGTTGTATTCTGTGGGGATCAGAGAGTTTTGCACCACGGTATCTACTGGAGGCACCGAGTTGCTGAAGGTTTTGGGCACGGAGGGCCAGGATATCCGTAGATATCCTGGAGCTAGGTAGTTTTCCTAGTTGGCAGGGAGGACAGTAGTTTTGGGCAGTTATTTGCTTGTTTGTGGCAGGATTAATCTGTGTATCAACAGGAGTAGAGGAAAAAAAGCAACATAAATTAGCATCAGTATCAGGTATTGGTCAAGTTATGCATTTATCTCATTTTACCAGAAAGTTATTACCCTGTGATAAATCTAAATTACCGAAATTGTTGTTGAGAACATAAATATATGCCGTGAAATCGTTATCTCCGTTTAGAAAATGAATTGTTTATGAAATTAAATTAATGCTTAGAAGGATATGGGCATTACATATGGTATCAGAGCATCTTAGTTCGAAATCTGGAGCCTAAGGGCCGAAATCTGGAGTGTTAACTCTAGCCACGTTTAACCTATAAGAGATACACGTTCAGTGGACTAATTGTGACTAATACATGATACAATAGGGTATCCAAGCTATTGAGCACGGAAAAGAGAAGTCATAACTTAATTTTACTAAGCAATGTTGTTAATGAAGTTTCGGGTAGAATAGATACCTGGAACCAATGAAAATGTCAAGGGAAGCTTCTGTTGAAGGCTTGAAACGGGTAAGATACAGTAACTACACAAACCATACTAAATAAAATGCAAAAGATGATTGCTGGACCTTGAAAAGGCCTACTTCACCTCGAACTTACCTAAATGAAAAAAACTGCCGATGCGCAGTAAAAAAAAAAGGAAATTTAACAGACTTGTATTGTGCGGGAACAGTGTAAAACTAGTTGCTCGTATTGAGCACCGACGATAGTAATAATGTGAAAATTTCAAGAACTATAGGCCCATGTAAATGTCAACCGTGCCAAGAAAGAAATTGTACACTGCATGGAGTTTCATGCAATTGATCATTATCCTAAAGGGAACTGTCCATCACACGGGAGAACAGATCTGCGCCGTCAGATCTTGGGCGAAATCCTGTCAGCCATTAGATCTAGAAAAGTTGCACGGGGTTTAATCCCTAGTGTGCACAGGAGGAGTCATCAGGAAAAATCTGAGTCATCGAAGTTTTGATAAGTCTGAGAATCGAGACCGTGTGGTTCTTGAAATCCCGAGAATGGATCCTGGTCGTTGATCTCGGTAGGACACGTGTCAGCATTTGGGGAGGCGTCGGGATTTTACCCATTGAGAATTTCAGGAGTGTAGAGTCGTTGTATCTGGAAATCACGATTCGCGATTTCCCGACGGGATCAGAGCCGTCCAAATGAAAAGAACACGTGTCAGTAGATCCCGCAGAGTCGAAAATCGACATATCGGGGTTTCCGGAGTCATGAAACTCTTGCGCAATGAAATCACGATTCGTGATTTCTCAACACGATCGGAGCCGTTCAATTTAAGGGACGCGTGTCGCAGATCCGGATAAAGTAGGGAATCGGGAATCCCGTGGACATAGGCACATTAGTATCGAAAACCCCGAAACATCGAGAAGCGATCTGGACCGTCCATCGGGAAGGACACATGGCAGAGATCGCGTGAGAGTTGGGATATTGGTCATCGGGAAATCGAAGTTCTCGAGGTCATGAGAACTAGGACCTTGAAGATCCCAAAAGCCCGAGGGACAATCAGGACTGTCCATCTGCAAGGACAGGTGGGAAAGGATCGGGCGCCGTCAAATTTTTTTTCTCATCGGAGATTTCGGAGACGTAAGACTTGTGTAGGTTGAAATCGCGATATGCGATTTCCCGATCGGATCTGGACCGTCCATTGTGCATGACACGTGGCGGAGGATCCTGAAGAGTTGTGGTTCGAGAAATCGGGGTTTTCAAAGACAAGGAAACCGGGTCACTGGGAATCGTGATCGGCGATATCCTGATAGTGACGTAAGAAGAGTAGGGACCACCAGGGTTAAAGTGGTGGACATGTGTCCGTCATCCGAGAAGGGTCGGGAAATACGTAGAGAAAATACGACACAATCACAACCGTCCATCTATGGGACAAGTGGCAGCCATCGAGAACCATCGGCGTTTGGCCCTATCGGGAAATCGGGGTTTCCGAGGACAAGAGACTCGAGCATGTTGAAATCGCGATACGCAATTTCTCGATGGGATCTGGACTGTCCATTGGGTGAGGACACGTGGCGGTGATCAGCGCCATTGGAATTGGTGCATCGGGAAATCGGCGTTTCCGTGGACAAGAGATCAGGAAATATCGGTTGAAAATCTCGACGAGATTTGAGCCGTCCATCACACCGGACAAGTGTCAGGGATCGAGCGAAAGTCGCAGATCAGGATATCGGAGTTTTCGAAGGTAAAGAAATGGTGCATCAGGAAATCGCGATCCGCGATTTCCCAATGAGATCCGAGCAGTTCATCTCGTGGACGCGTGTCAGAGGATCCCAAGTATTCGAGGTTTAGCATATCGGAGTTTTCGGAGTCGTGAAACTCAGACATAATGAAATCACGATTCGCGATTTCCCGAGACGATCGGAGCCGTTTGTTTAGAGGGACGCGTGTCGGTGGATCTGAAAGCATCGGGATTTCGGGGTTTTGCATACAATGGAATTGTTGTGTTGGAAATCATGATTTTGCGATACCCGATAGAGCCCACACGTACCATCGCGTATCGGGATATCGCGAGTTTTGTGGACAAGGAGTCCATGCGCTAGGAAATCACGAACCCCGAAAACCCAACGTAATTAACATAACTCTTAACCCTCATTAAAAGAACTAATTAAGGAATGTTTAATTAAGACTTAATCGTATTGGGGATCGTGGACCCCGTGGACGGAGGTAACAGGGTGTTGAAAACGTCGAAATTCCGAAGGGAATAGGACTACGGTCATATAGGCACAGGACATATGGATCTCGGTACAACTGAAAGGGCTAATACACAAGGAAGAGGCGTATCGGGTATCGGCATATCAGGAAGTCGGGAATCCTGAGGACTTGCACGCGTTGACGCCACAAACGCCGAAATCCCGATAAGGTGACTAAGACCACGGTCTTGTGAGCGCGGTTATATAAACCAAGGTGTAGCCAGTGTGGGGCTAGCCCATAGAAATAGAGCCATCGTGAATCGGGGATTGGAGAGGTAAGGGGATCGTGACAGCGAAAAGTCCGAAACTCTGAAATCCGATATAGGGTCGGGGATAAGTCATGGTGGGTGCAGAGGCCGTGACGAACACGTGGAGCCTATGCGTGCCCGAATCCTTAGGTGCTTGTTTAGTCGTTTTATTTTAATTGTAAATTGTTAGAAATATTATAAAATAGATTAAATTATTTAACATAAATAAATTATATATATATAGGAATGAGTTAGTATAAAGTTAAAATGGATTAAGTTAATGTAAATAGTAATTTTAATTCAACTATGTTATTAAGGGTAAGGTTAGCCTACCTTAAGGTTTGATGTTGACCAAGATTAGATGCTTAATCCTAACCCAAAACTGAGCCAATTCCCTTGATGGAGTAACGTCTATTTACAGACAAGTAAAGAAAACTTACGCCTAAACCTGTTTCTAAGTTTGAGTAGCACCAATTTGAAACGTCCTGGAACTCACCCTGATAACTTTGGGTGATGAAGGTTAAGTCATACTAAATGGCCAGGACTCGAAGGGGTCGTGGTAGGGGAGCATTGTCACGAGTGCCATCAACCCCACCACCATCAACGCCGCCGACACCACCACCACCAGCACCACCATCGCCTGAACTAACTCTCATACTACGCTCGTTAGAAGCTATTAATGAGAATCTAAAGGGGTGCCAACCAGCAGGGAATGAAGGGGAACAACCACCATCTGGAACGGGTAATCCATAAGCATCAAGGAGTTCAGGGGGAGGACTTCCACCTGAAGACATCACACGAGAATTGAAGAAAATCAAACTTCCAGAGTTTGCCGGGGGTCATGCCAGTGAACGTGCGGAAGCATGGTTGGAAGGCATGACCAGGTGTTTTTCCTTAAGGGACTATGCGTCCAATTCAAAGGCAAAGATTGCAATTTTCCAGTTAAGAGATAGCGCTTTGAACTGGTGAGGCAACTTAGAAAGACAACTGCACCTTACCCCAGAAACGGTGTCTTGAGAACTCTTCGAGGAAAGGTTCCGAAGGAAGTATCTACTAGCATACTATGAGGAACAACAAGTAGGGGCATTTCATGCCTTAATACAAGGGAACAAAACTGTGGAAGAATACAAGATCAGGTTTATGGAACTGGTTAAATACGTTTCGTATTTGGACACTGACCAACGACAAGTAGAGCGCTTCATTTATGGATTGAACCCGAAGATAAGAGCTATGGTGCGAATTTGGAAACCGTCTTCTGTGGCGGAGGTGGTATAGAGTGCGCGTTACGCGGAAGAACACATAAACCTAACAGGGGGTACAAGATCGACATTTCCGCATCGCTCTGGATTCGTAGGAAAGACTCCGAGGACATTTTCTAAGGGAGGGGGATCAAGGCCACCACCTTATAGTAACAGAGATGTGCCAAGGATAGTAGTTGCAAGGGTTTCAATGGAAGCTAGTGCAGCATCTTGTTCATCGCCAACGGTGCAGACGGGTCCACGACTGTCTCGGGGAGAAACTAGTAGAGGCAGAGGTTCCAGGGGAAGGAACTCATTTCAAGGACAAACACGTAGCAATGCACCGGCTCCACCTGGTGTCACCTATTGGGGGTGTGGGGGACCCCATTACCAGCATGACTGCCCAGAGTTTCAACCAGGATTCGTACATAATGAAGGAAAGGTACAGAGGGGGAAAGCAAGTAGCAGCTACCATATTTACGCAGCGGTTGATAACCGTCAGGCTGAACATCAATCCACCGTAGTGGAGTCGTCAGGTAAGCTTAATTATGATACTGTTAAGATTTTGTTTGATTCTGGTGTGACAGATAGTTTCATTTCACCATCTGCATTAGAAAAGAGTGGGCTGGCAGCCTATGAGCACGATGACTTTAGGAAAGTCGAGATGGCTTCGGGAAAGAAACAAGTTGTAGGACCTAGTGTCGATAATTATATAGTAGACCTAGGAGTGTGCACTACCAAGTTTAAGGTATATGTCATTGCTCTTGGGGCATATGACTTAATCATTGGAATGGATTGGTTAGCATCTCATCGAGCTTTGATAGATTGTTTCGTAAAGAAGGTGCTATGTGTCAATGATGAAGGAAAACCGATAGAGATTCAGGGTGTGCAGAGAAAAGTGTCATTACGCTTTATATCAACTATGAAGGTCAAGCAATGCTTGAGACAAGGGTGTCAACTTTATGTAGTGGAAGCAGTGGAAGAAAGGAAGGGACCCTCATTGGATCAGTACCTAGTATTGTCAGAATTTCAGGATGTTTTTCCAGCCGAATTACTAGGATTACCTCCTGAGAGGGAGCTTGATTTTACCATTGAGCTGAAACCTAGTGCAGAACCAATATCCAAGACTCCGTATCACATGACAGCGCTAGAACTTTGTGAATTGCAAATGCAGCTGAAGGAGTTACTAGACTTAGGGCTAGTAAGGCCCAGTGTCTCACCTTGGGGCACACCGATAATTTTTGTAAGAAAGAAGGATGGATCCCTACGACTGTGTATAGACTACAGGGACTTGAACCGGGCTACAGTGAAGAATAGG
>ML805085.1:43373-56819 GCA_009831015.1 Picea engelmannii | reverse complement strand
TTTACTCCCTTTACTTTTAAGAAGACTTTAATTAACACCTAGGTGGGTTTTAGTTTACGCCCTAGGTTTATTTTTGTAGGATCTTTTCTTAGGGCTGGTCAAGTTTATCTTAGAGATGTTTTAATTTAGGTTTTGATTTGAACAGGGCGACAATTTAATTAGGGGAGTCATTTTTTTTTAAATTTTATTAGGCGTTAAGGTCTAGGGTCATCTAGGTTGTCTCATCCTCATCATCAACGCGACGTGCCCTTCAGGACACACTACGTGCTCCAAGGGTGCCACTCGCCTTGTTTTCTTCTGTTGCGCGACGTGCCCTTCAGGATGCACCATGTGGTCCAAGGGTGCCACTCGCTGACTTGCATTTCCTTGCGCGACGTTCCCTTCAGGATGCACCACGTGCTCCAAGGGTGCCACTCGCTGGCTTGATGGATTGGTAGACTCTATAACCCCTGGACTCAACACTCCGCCAGGTGAACTTGTGGGAGACTAAGGGATCTAAGGAATAAGGCCCCCACCTTATTGCGCGCCCCTTAGAATCATCGTGAGCGACTGTCGCAGTCTGCCCTCACGACATCGTGGATCCTCTCGAAATAGGTAATCGTTAACCTACAGTTCGAGCCACGGCGGGAGTTCTAGTAGGCTGTGGCAGGTCTGCTATCCACACCTCTCCCTCAATCTCTCTGGAACTCATGTGTGGCCCCTTTACTCCATATGTGAGTCTGGTCGGCAAGCTATCGTCAGCCTGCATCATCAACCACCATGTCAGATCATGTCATCCACATATCATAAAATGAATAGCATATCATTAAACAAAACAATATCACCGTAAATGAAATGACCCAAATAGCCCACTCCCTGACTCAATCCAGAGTCCAAGGGAGTTCCATTGATGCCTCTGCATCCTCAAGGTCCGAAACCTTGCACACTCAATGAAACTGAGTCAGCAACACCTGTCTACATCAACGTAGTAAAAACATCCTGTCATATATCTTAACGCATCATAATAAAGGAAAAAGTTTTATCATCATAAAAATCCAGATCACTTGCGAGCAAGTGTCCTCAAAGAATAAATTTGGTAAGTGCACCAAAGCGGGATGTTACAGAAATCAATTCAAAAAAACAACAAGCAAGGGGATTCATTAAAAGTTATGTATGGTTGGATCCACTAAGAAAAACGTATTAGAAAATTAATTTAAGATTCCTTAAAAGTTCCCTATGGTTGGATCCACTAAGACCACATATAATGAAATGCATAAGAATCCCCAAAACAAAGAGTTTAATCTTCATAACCTCACACACACACTAATAACATAAGAAATCTTTAGTAAGTGGTGCACAACAACTTGTTATGCCTTTAATCATGGCACATAATAAATCTTGTTTTATTACGTGGTGCACTCTTATCTGATCACATATTGGATAATGTTATATTATATAGCATATGAACTATGCAAATGTTATATTATGTAGTTGGATAACTTGAGAGATTTAAGGAAAAATTGTTGGATAGTTGTGGATATGGTTGAACTAAATACACAATTGTGAAATACTTTATGGTCACCTAAAGTTACATAAAGGGACCTAGTTGTACTATAAACTAAGGAATTTCTACATTGAGTGGATAACTACCCAAAATTAGCTCAATAGCATGTGCATATTATTTGAACATGGTTCAATCCACTAAGACCACATATATGTTCCTTATAACATTTCTTTAAGAATCATTAAAAGTTCCCTATGGTTGGATCCACTAAAAAATGTATTATAAAATTTCTTTAAGATCCCTTAAAAATTCCCTATGGTTAGATCCACAAAGATCACATATAATGCAATGCATTAGAATCGCCAAAACTAAGAGTTTATATTCATAACCTCACACACCCACTAATAACATGAGAAATCTTTAGTAATTTGTGCACAACAACTTCTTATGCCTTTAATATTGGAACATAAGAAATCATGCTTTACTAAGTGGTGCACTCTTATATGATCACATATTGGATAATGTTATCTTATATAACATATGAACTATGCAAATGTTATATTATATAGTTGGATCACTTTAGAGATTTAAGGACAATGTTTTGGATAGTTGTGGATATGGTTGAACTAAATACATAGCTGTGAAATACTTTATGGTCATCTAAAGTTACATAAAGGGACCTTAGTGTACTATAAACTAAGGGATTTCTACATTGAGTGGATAACTACCCAAAATTAACTCAATAGCATGTGCATATTCTTTGAACATGGTTCAATCCACTAAGACCACATATATATTCCTTATAATGTTTCTTTATGAATCATTAAAGGTTCCCTATGGTTGGATCCAATAAAAAAATGTATAATAACATTTCTTTAAGATCCCTTAAAAATTCCCTATGGTTGGATCCACAAAGATCACATATAATGCAATGCATTAGAATCCCAAAAACAAAGAGTTTATATTCATAACTTCATGCAACAACTGATAACATGAGAAATCTTTAGTAAGTTGTGCACAAGAACTTGTTATGCCTTTAATCTTGGCACATAAGAAATCTTGATTTACTAAGTGGTGCACTCGTATCTGATCACAAATTGGATAATGTTATATTATAAAACATATGAACTATGCAAATGTTATATTATATAGTTGGATCACTTGAGAGATTTAAGGACAAATTTTGGGATAGTTGTGGATATGGTTGAACTAAATACACAACTGTGAAATACTTTATGGTCACCTAAAGTTACATAAAGGGAGATCATTGTACTATAAACTAAGGGATTTCTACATTGAGTGGATAAGTACCGAAAATTAACTCAATAGCATGTGCATATTCTTTGAACATGATTCAATCCACTAAGACCACATATATATTCCTTATAACATTTCTTTAAGAATCATTAAAAGTTCCCTATGGTTGGATCCACTAAAAAAATGTATTAGAACATTTTTTTAAGATCCCTTAAAAATTACATATGGTTGGATCCACAAAGGCCACATATAACGCAATGCATAAGAATCCCCAAGACAAAGAGTTTATATTCATAACCTCACACACCCACTAATAACATGAGAAATATTTAGTAAGTGGTGTACATCAACTTCTTATGCCTTTAATATTGGCACATAAGAAATCTTTCTTTACTAAGTGGTGCACTCTTATCTGATCACAGATCGGATAATGTTATATTATATAACATATGAACTGTGCAAATGTTATATTATATAGTTGTATCACTTTATAGATTTAAGGACAATTGTTTTGATAGTTGTGGATATGGTTGAACTAAATATATAACTGTGAAATACTTTACGGTCACATAAAGTTACATAAAGGGACCTAATTGTACTATAAACTAAGGGATTTCTAGATTGAGTGGATAACTACCCAAAAAATAACTCAATAGCATGTGCATATTCTTTGAACATGGTTCAATCCACTCATACCACATATATACTCCTTATAACATTTCTTTATGAATCATTAAAAGTTCCCTATGGTTGGATCCACTAAAAAAATATATAAGAACATTTCTTTAAAATCCCTTAAAAATTATCTATGGTTGGATCCACAAAGATCACATATAATGCAATGCTTTAGAATCCCAAAAACAAAGAGTTTACATTCATAACCTCATGGACCCACTAATAACATCATAAATCTTTAGTAAGTGGTGCACAACATCTTGTTATGCCTTTAATGTTGGCACATAAGAAATCTTGCTTTACTAAGTGGTGCACTCTTATCTGATCACATATTGGATAATGTTATATTATAAGACATATGGACTGTGCAAATGTTATATTATATAGTTGGATCACTTGGGTAACATCCCGCTCCGGTGGACTGAGCGAACTTATTCTTTAAGGACACTTGCTTGCAAGTGATCCAGAATTTTATGCTATTAAAACTTTTGACTTTTATTACGATGCGTTATGGGTTGATGACATGTTGTTTTACTACATTGACATAAACAGGTGCTATTGACTCAGTTTTACTGAGTGTGCAGGGTTTTGGACCTTGAGGATGCAGAGGCATCAATGGGACCCCTTGGACTCCGAATCGAGTCAGGGATTGTGCCATGGGGGTTTGATTGTTTTACTGTGATATTAGTGCATCTGACTAGATGAAATGTTGTGAATATGTTCTGACATGATTTGTTGATGATGCAGGCTGACGATAGCTTGTCGACCAGACTCAGATATGGAGTAAAGGGGTCACACACGCCTACCAGAGATGTTGAGGGAGAGGTGTGAAAAACAACCCTTCCATAGCCTACTAGCACTCCCGACGTGGCTCGAACTGTAGGTTAACGATTACCTAGTTTGAGAGGACCCATGTTGCCATGAGGGCAGACTGCAACAGTCGATCAGGATGATTCTAAGGCGTGCACAATAAGGTGGGGGAATTATTCCTTAGAATACCTTAGTTTCCCACAAGTTCACCTGGTAGAGTGTTGACTCTAGGGGTTATTGATGTCTACCAGATCAGTTAAGAGGCAAGTGGCAACCTTGGAGCACGTAGTGTGTCCTGAAGGGCACGTCGCGCAAAGGAACAGATGAGGCGAGTGGCACCCTTGGAGCACCTGGTGTGTCCTGAAGGGCACGTCACATTGTTGATGATAGAGGGATGAACCTAGATGGATCTAAGACAAATAACATGTTAAGTAATTTTTAAAACAATGTCCCTAATTAAATGTCGCCCAGTATGAAATTTAAGGCCCATGTCTAAAATTACGACAGTGGTAGAACATTGTCTTCTCAAAAAAAAAAAAAAAAAACTTAAATAATAATTTTGACCTTCGTTAAATCTTGTAACATGCACGGAGTAAGAAATTAAGTTATTCATAAAAATAAAATCTGTGGTAATAAATATAAAACAGGGAATTACTTATTTTATCCTTTTGATAATTTAAAAAATATATATACTAACTAAATGATAAAAGGGAAAAAGGGTTAAACTCCACACCTGCCTTTTTAAGTTCTAAGTAAAAAGGGGAAAGGGGGAAAATTAAAAAATAGGAAACTAGGGAAAAGAGGTAATATAAAAAGGGAAAAAGGGAAACGTAAGGGAAAAAGAGGAAAGTCAACTTAGTAAAGAAACTGCCATTTAAGAGCTTCTAATTTTAAACTGAATTAACAATTTAATAAAAGGGAAAGCTATTAAAACTTGTAAGAGAATTTGGGGACACCTAGGAGTGGTTCTAGTCGTAAATCTAGGTGGGTGAGGGAAATAAAAATAATTACTTAATTAAAGAAATTAGTTTATGGAGGAATGTAGGGGATGGGGGACACTTGTATGGAGAGGGAATTATAGGAATTTATTTTTAAAACTTTAATTAAATGAGATTTTAGGAAAGAAAGGAAGTTGGAAACTTTATAAAATAAAAGAAGGAGAAGGATGAAGGATCATATTTTGTTTGCGTAACATTATGCTATAGAAATATTGACTTGACTGACTTAGTTGTGGGAATTGGGATACCCAGCTTGGAGAGGAGTGGTAGCTCGGCCTTGCGAGGTGAGCTGGGAGCTAGACAGAACCTCTGGATAGTGTGTGTGGCCCCTTTGCGGATCAGGGGGCTAACGGGGAAGAAGAGTGCCCCTAGCATTGGCTGGGAGATACCGGTGAAGTGTCGAGGGTCGACGAGTGGGAGTTGCACGGAGTGCGCAAGACATCAACTCGGAGTGGGCGAGAAGGCAACGATATGCTTTCTTCGTTGTATGGTAGATTGTTGTAGGATTTATGATTTGGATATGTATGTTTGTTGGGTAGGTAAATTGGTTGTATCAATTCATGACTAAAATGTTTTGGCCTAGCTAATTGAATGATTGGTGTGCCAAGACCTTCGTTTTCCATCATGTCATGACCACCCTGTGTGTTTATTGTGACCTTGAGGTTGTTTATCCTTCGTCCCTCGCTCACCAGTCCTCGCCTGAGCAGTCGTCCAGGAGCCTAATCTACGGTCATCGTATTAGCGTTAAAAGACCTATGGATCTCAACACCCTGCTTTTCTATGTGAGGATGATGAAATGAAGGCGAACCTATCAGTCGTCTACCTCTGTGTATGTCCTTGCTTGATTGTTAACTTGCGTCATTTAGTGCGGCTTCTGTGTATGAATTATCCTACTTGTTGATTTTTTTTTTATCTACGCCTTAAATGATAGAATCCCCGCGGTCCTTTCATTGAGTTATCCTTATGGCCTTGGCGTCCTCTTGTTGTTGTTAGCAGTTTTCTATTGGCACCCCGAGACGAAAAAAAAAAGTATTAACTTCAAACCTGTGTTGTTTCTTGTTGGATTAATTTGTTTTCATTACTTCTGGGATTGTAGTTATGTAACAGATATAAAAATATTAACTATGCTATCGTAATTACGTATGGAAGTAAAGACATGGCTTAAGCGATTGTAATTGTGTGATAGTAGTAAATTTTTAACCCTGCGTTTTATGTATGATGGCGAGTTCAAACTCGGCGTTTCTATGCGCGATGAGATAAATTATTAAACCTGTGTTTATGTATGGTTGGAGGATTCTAAACTCTGCATCTTACTTGAATTTTACCCTCATCCCCTCAATGTTTGATTGGTTGCTGTGTTTCGATAAAGACTCCTCGCTCAGGGCGGTTCTCCTAGGGCGGTTCTCCTAGTGCTCAGCGTTTTTTTTCTTTCCATGGATTCCTCGATGTTATATTTCCTTATCCGTGTTTTTCCCATGGCTAATTCCCAACCTCCTTCATCTAAAATTTTTCCTGAGATTTTAATACCACTGCGAAAAAATTATTTTCTCTCTACTACTGAGTCGCTTGTCTTAGTTTCGTTTTCCAATTGTAGTTTCAGGAGGGTTCAGGCTTCCCTTATTCCCATGACTTGGGACTGCCCATGAATGCTAAGAGTATGGGCAAATCTAGACAAGATTCATCAGACAGTTTGATAAGTTGGGAATGTTGTGTACCTTTCTGCTTGAATGGCGTTGCGCAAAGATCTCTTGAGTTAACGAATTGGTATAACATTGATTCGTTGATGCATTACCTTTTGATATCGGAGATCTTGTAGAGAATATTGAAGCATATTCTGTCAATTTTCGGGGCTCTTACTGCAACTTTGATTCCTTGTGATGACCAGCAACGAATTTAGGAACCCTGCGCATCATACCTGGGAGGACTGTCAATTTTTTTTTATGTATAAAATTGATTGACTGAAGTGACTGATAACGCCCATGATTTTGCCTTTAAAGCTATTATCTAACTTGCTGAAATGCTCATGATTTGGCTAATTACTCGTTGTCGAGGCTGATCTAAACGCTCTCGATTTTCCATTTAAATTGTGGCTGAGTTGTTGGGTAGACCACGATTTTAGCTTATTTTCACAGGCGTTTGCCTTTAAAGACTACATGCGCTGCATGTTGCCTGGGTTCTGCCATTTGTCACCTTGGGAGTTGGGCTCGAGATGGCTTGCGTCTTCTCATATCTTTAACCTTGTTGAGGTTGTCACACATCCCTGTGCCTTCTTGAATCCTTGCCATTGTTGAGGTTGTCACACATCCCTTTGCCTTCTTGAATCCTTGCCAGCCTAGCCCCTGACCGCCCTGCCTGCCATTTGTGTGCGGTGTATTGCACAGGTGTACTGCACAACCTTAGCTCTCGTGTCAATTTCTGTAATTTTAATTTCGGCATAAATTTCCTTAATGTGTATGGATTTAGTTCTCCCTAATCACTTACAGCAGTAAATTAATAACAGTAAAGCTAAATGATTCAGCGTTTATGCCTGAGTTTACCCTTGCCCAGAGTCCTTACCTTTACCTGGCAGTGAATAGTATTAAATGCCTTATTATTGCTTAATTATTTAACGCCTGGTTATTGGCTTATGTTAATTGCCAGATTGTATTTGTTACTAAATGCCCTTGTATTAAATGCCTTGATAATTGTTTTATGTTAAAAGCCTTGAGTACATTATTATTTATTTTAATGTTAGCATTTTAGTTTAAGATTATTACTATTGTTATCGAGATATATGGCTAGTTGGATGGAGATTAGGATTGGAATAGAAGTGGCCCTATAGGTTGTATTAATGATTAAATTGAATGGTGAATAAAGATCGAATGGCATTTTTTTAACCGGCTAGATTGGATGTATTTAATGTCTATGGATTTATGGCTAATTTATAATTTAGGCAAGCTAGTTAAATTATAATCATTATTATTATGTTTTTATTACAACCAAGTCGAGGTTTAGACTTGATTATTAATATCCATTTAATGTTGATTTTGATGGTACCTTGATGACACTTTAAATTTAAAATTGCGCATTGAAATTATTTTAAGGCTAATTTAGATTGCACCTTAATAATATGTTGCATTTTAGACATGCTAAGTTCGGCTAGCAAAGGATGATTAAAACAGACTGTCATTATTGACTAGCTTGACTCGATGACCGATCAGGATAATGGCGAAGTCGTTTTAGCTTATGCTTCCCATTGGGGGCGTTGATGTTCATGTTCATACCTAGTCTTGTAAACCTTTAATGTGTTTGTTTCTTGCTGTAAGAGATTCTAGTTGCTTGTGTATTTGTTGGGTGCATAGGGTTGTTCTGATGATTGCCCTTAGCTTAGTAGGCTTGGTCTGCTTGTGTCGGGGGGTGGGATGTAGACACCTCCTTGTTCCTCAGAATAGTCGCCAGCCCTAAGACCTTAAATGGTCAATATCGATGGGAGCCTGGACTTGAGCATTGCTTATGTGTCCTGGAGGTCCTAACCATTGCAGGGTAGGACGAGCGGGTAGCCAGTCTTTTTTTCGTCGGTAGATTGTTGTTCATTGCATCTAGATGCTTGATGTGCATCTTAGTTCATTATGTTGTTGTCTCATGTGCATGCGTCATGTTCGTCGTCGTGTTGTGATACAGAGTATAATGTCTTTATTACCCTGGTATACACGCACACACAAAAAAAAAAATCTTTGCACTTGTTATGAGAGGTTGTTGGTGTAATATGAAGGGTCATTACATATGGTATCCAAGCGGGTTCAACCCTGTGACTGTGGATCGCCATGCTTTCCACTGTAGTAAACCTTTGAGTCTTAACCTAACTTTAGATAAAACTTTAACTCGCCCTTGCGATAAGTACGGTTAGATGACACCGTAGAGATTCACAGCGAGGTATCATGGATGGAAACGCGACACCCCCAGAAGTTTCGCGCCTTTGGAGTTTGACCCCCAAGGGGGAGGAACAAGTCCTTAGGTTGGATTCGCTTAAAGAAAGGGATGATGGTGGTCTAACAAGGTCCTTCCAGGTAATTTCAAAGGCCTCGACTCACCATCAGTACTGACATGAGTCTGGGGCACATGTACCTGTGAGGGTCCATAACGCGCCCTAGCTAGTACCATTATCATCCATCGAGAACTCGAGAGAGAGTTGAGTTCTCGAGTCCACGATGTCGCGGATGGTTGTGTCATTGAGGCATGATTGTACCGAAGGGATATGTGCTTCACACACCACATTTACAACCTCCAGCATGAAGGTTCATATGACGGTCTTTAAACTAAAGAGGAGCGCTCTTCTATGGCAGAAGATGCTCCTACGACTTTGAACATGGCCATCGACGATGTGTCATGGGAACTAATTGTTGACCGGTTCCAAAAGAGGTGTCTTCTGAGGAATTCGTTGAGCGTCACCTCCACGATTTCGATGCCTTGTGACAAGGTAACCGCACGGGGCCAGAGTACAAGGCCCATTTTGGAGTTGCTTCGGTATGCTCCACACCCAAATTACCGAGAAACTTACGGTCAACAAGTTGTGTTGGCCTTAGGTTAGAATCCATCTTCTACTTCGGTTACCAGGACTACTGGACCGAAGAAAGTATGTTGGAATGTGGGGAGTCACATTTCCAACGCGACTTCCCAGTGAAGACGACTAGAGCATCTGGAAAAAATCGGACCCACTACCAGGGGAGTTTTGGGCAAGGCCCATTGGAATCATGAAGTGGTGAATAACCGCTAGGAAGAGCACTAGTCGACTATGCTCAAGACCTTAGGTACTGTCGCTGACGAAATGCTTAGTTTTTTATTGATCTCGATGCTACCGAGACTGCCATTCTGGTGCCATGTTGAAAATGATATAAGTAGAGATAGACGGACATGATGAGTTTAGCTTTGGATAGATGACTTCAGGATCCAAACAGAAGGATGGAGGAAGGGTTATGGGTTGTACCCTTAACTTGGGAGAGTTTTTCACCAAGGTCAACCTATACGTCACAATCCTAGGATCTTATAATGTCGTGATTAGTATGGATTGGTTGGAATTGCATGAGGTGATACTCAACTGTAAGATGAAATAGTTGAGCTTGGTTGATGACGAGGGATAGAGATGTGTGATTGTAGGTTAGAACTAGGGAGTTTCCCCTAAAGTTCATCACTTCCTTGCCACTTCGAAAGAGCATGCGCAATGGGTGAAATCTTTATGCGATCCTTGCATTAAATGAGAAGGGAGTAGTGGAAGGTTTAGAACACCTTCCGGTGGTGAGAGAGTTGCGGACGTGTTTCCAGAGGAGTTACCTGGGATTCCGCTGGAGAGGGAATTGGATTTTACAATAGACCCTAAACCAAGGACTAAACCGATAGCAAGAACACCTTATCGGATGTCGACCCTGGAGTAACAAGAGTTGAAAATGAAACTGAAGGAGTTGTTGGACCTGGGAATGATATGTCCTAGTGTGTCACCGAGGGGTGTACCTATTATTTTCATACAAAAGAAGGATGGATCATGGAGGCTTGCATTGACTATCGTCAACTGAACAAGGCCACGATCAAGAATCAATATCCATGGCCAAGAATTGATGATCTGTTCGATCAAATGAAGGGTGTGACGGTGTTCTCCAAGATCGAATTACAATCATGGTATCACTAGTTATGGATCAAGGAGGATGACATCCCTAAGACTTCCTTTAAGACAAGGTTTGGACATTACAAGTTTTTTGTTTTTCCGTTTGGACTAACAAAATCTCCAGGGGTATTTATGAGTTTGATGAATGGGGTGTTCCAAGAGTACTTGGAAAAGTTCATCCAAGTATTAATTGACGATATTTTGATCTACTCTCAGACGCCAGAGGAGCATGATGAGCACTTTCACTTGGTGCTACAGTTATTGCAAGAGCACAAATTGTATGGGAAGTTGTCCAAATGCTCATTTTATCAATCGAAGATTCACTACTTAGGGCATGCCATCAACGACGAAGCCATCATTATGGAACCAACAAAGGTTGACGCTATCATGGAATGGCCTGCATTGACGAATGTCATGGAAATGCATAGCTTCATGGGTTTAGCAGGATACTATCGATAGTTCGTAGAAGGGTTTTTGAAGATAGAAAATCCGATCGCGGAATTGCAGAAGAAAAACAAGAAATTTATTTGGACCGAAAAATGCGCGGAAGCATTTCGGAGGCTCAAGGAATTGTTGACATCAACACCGATACTAAAGGTCCCTAACATGGACATGGAATTATTGGTGTGGAATGATGCATTCAGAGAAGGCTTAGGTGGGGTCTTGATGTAAGACGGATGAGTAATCGCTTACATTTCGAGGAAACTGAGAAGGCATGAGGAGAACTACGCGATGGACGATTTGGATTTGTTAGCCATCATATATGCCTTGAATGTTTGGAGACACTACCTTGTTGGACGAAAATTTAAACTAAAGACCGACCACTATGGAATACAACACATCTTTACGAAAAGTGACATGAACACGCGACAATGACGTTGGTCAGAATTTCTTAGCGAGTACGATTTCGAGATTACTTACATTAAAGGAAAATGAATCGAGTGTTAGATGCATTGAGTCAGAGACCATGCATCTTTTCAATGCTGCCTCTTCAAACAAATCTACGTAAAAAGATTCTAACTTTACTACGTGACGATGAATGGTACAAAGAGGTTGAGTATTTTATTGGACAAAACACAATGATGGTACCATGATTTGAGGGATTTTAATTTGATAGAGATGGTTTAATGAGGTTTAAAAGTCGGATTTACGTACCGGCAAACGATGAATTGAGGATGTTGATCCTAAGCGAGGCTCATAGAGCAGTATACATGGCTCACCCAGGATTCACAAAGATGAGGGCAGACCTTAAACCTTTATCCTTCTGGAAGGGAATGAAGGTAGACACATTCAACTATGTGGCCAGATATCTAGAATTTCAGCAGATAAAGGATGAACATAGACACCGAGCAGAATTACTATAACCACATGCTATTCCAGAATTGAAATGAGAATTTATTTCGATGGATTTTATTGTTGGATTGCCACTAATGGAAAGGAGACATGACTCAATTTTCATAGTAGTAGACACTCTGATGAAGAGTTCTCACTTTATTCTTGTGCGTATGACGTATCAGGCACCTGAAATAGCTAGAGTTTTCATCAGTGAGATTGTGAGGCTGCATGGTGTGCCTAACAGGAATATATCTGATCAAGGATCGATGTTTACTAGAAAATTTTGGACGAGTTTCCAAGAGGCCTTGGGAACCCAACTTAACTTTAGTACTGCATACCACTGAGAGACTGACGGGTAGACCAAACAAACCAACCAAACCTTGGAGGACATGTTGTGCATGTACGTAATAGACCAACAAAATCATTGGGAGGAATTCTTGTCACTAGTGGAATTCTCTTACAACAACAGTTACCAGAGCACCATTAAGATGGCGCCTTTCGAGTTTCTTTACGGGTGACCATGTCAGATGCCCTTGAGTTGGGATCCGCTTGAGGATAGGGTCCTAGTGGGACCAGAAGTGATCAAGGAAATGGAAGAGAAAATTGTAACATCCCGCTCTGGCGCACTTACCAAACTTATTCTTTGAGGACACTTGCTCGCAAGTGATCTTGATTTTTATGATGATAAAACTATTTTCTTCATTATGATGCGTTAAGTTATATGACAAGATGTTTTTACTACTTTGATGTAGACAGGTGCTGTTGACTCAGTTTCATTGAGTGTGCAGGGTTTCGGACCTTGAGGATGCAGNGATGATATGCTATTGATTCTATGATATGTTGTTGACATGATCTGACATGATGGTTGATGATGCAGGCTGACGATAGCTTTCCGACCAAACTCACATATGGAGTAAAGGGGCCACACACGAGTTCCAGAGAGATTGAGGGAGAGGTGTGGATAGCAGCCCTGCCACAGCCTACTAGCACTCCCGCCGTGGCTCGAACTATAGGTTAACGATTACCTAGTTCGAGAGGATCCACGATGCCATGAGGGCAGACTGCGACAGTCGCTCACGATGATTCTAAGGGGTGCACAATAAGGCGGGAGCCTTATTCCTTAGAGCCCTTAGTCTCCCACAAGTTCACCTGGCGGAGTGTTGACTCCAGGGGTTATAGAGTCTACCAATCCGTCAAGTCAGCGAGTGGCACCCTTGGAGCACGTGGTGCATCCTGAAGGGCACGTCGCGCAA
>ML805085.1:30115-42792 GCA_009831015.1 Picea engelmannii | reverse complement strand
TTTATCATTTTGGGTTTAAAAAAAAAATAATAATAAATAATAAAAATAAAAATAATAAAATAATAATAAAAGAGAGAAATAAAAAAAAAATAGAAATGAGGAAACTTGTGATAAAGGAAACTTAAAAATGGAAAGTAGGAGACATAGGGTAAAAAGAAAAAAGGAATCTTCATTTAAGGAGTTACTAAAATTCAGAAACTTCATTTTAGGAAAGTGATTAAAAGCATGAGAGGGGATCTAGTAACCCTAGGAGTAATTTAAGGAGCGATTTTTGGGGGAGTGAGGGAATTGAGTCTTTTAATTTTTAAAAAGAAATTAATTTTTGGAGAACCCTAGGGATGAGTGACACTTGAATGGCGGAGATTGTTTAGAGGTTTGTCATTAAAAATTAATTAATTAATGATTAGGAAAGTAGGTGGGTCTCAATTTTTCTATAAAAGAAAGGGAAAGGAAGGAAGAGAGGATGAACGGTTAGCGTAACGTTATGCTTCCGAATTGTGGTTTGATGGATTTCTTGTGAGGAGTTGGGTCTATCTCCGCTGTGTTGGAGTGGTAGATCAGCCGTGGAGGCGAGCTGAGAAGCTAGTGTTATCTCTGGTTCTTGTGTGGCCCCTTTGCGGCTCGAGGGGATAAGGGGGAAGCAGAGTACCCCTAGCGTTTGGCTGGGAGGTACCGGTGAGTCCTCTACGGTCGGCGAGCGAGAGGAGTACGGAGAGCAGGACATGGCTTGAAGCGCGGGATGTCAATCCGAAGGGAGGGGCGATCAGGGCATGTACACTTTTCATCTGTATGGTAGAAGTAGTGTCTTATCATGATGTTCTGAGAAATTCTGATATTGATAGTATAGTATTCTGGACATCGTCTTTAATTACTACCATTTGCATTCTGGATATTGACTGTATTGTTATCACTTGCCTGCTAAAATTTGCCGAATTGATACTATTGTATTCTGGTATGTGATATTATTGTATTCTGTTCTAGTCCCTCAGACTCTCACAATCCTTTGTTATCTCTCACAATCCTTGTTCTCTGGAATTTGCGATCTCCTTCAGGATAAGTTGTCTGGTGTGGGGTGTTATAGTTTTTACCATGGGAAATTCTTGTGTAGGGTGTGTTTTCTTTGGTTCGCTATGGGTGCGTTTTATTTTATGCTGTGGACGCTGGATTTTTGGGGCGTTGGTAGTCTTTGGGCGTTTTGTACAGTGGCCATTTCTAGCATATTTTCCGTCCCTCATTTGACTGTCAGTCATTTCGTTTATTTTATATACCAACAATCATTTTTATGCCGTCCCTCATTTGACTGTCAAACATTTCGTTTATTTTATATACCGGCAATCGTTTTTATGCCGTCCCTCATTTGACTGTCAAACATTTCATTTATTTTATATACCGACAAACGTTTTTATGCCTTCCCTCATTTGATTTTCAGTCAGTTCATTTATATTATATACTGGCAATCGTTTTTATGCCGTCCCTCATTTGACTGTCAGACATTTCATTTTTTTGTTCTTCATACCGGCAATCGTTTTTGTAAAGAGGCACTTCGTTCTACTGCACGGGCAATTGAATTTAACCTGAAGCAAACTCTGTCCTCGATCTAAAGCTTAACGAGCATCCTGGATTGATTCTTTCTATCTAAACTTAGATTTTCATTCAAAGGATTTTCCGAAATTTGGTTGTTGTATCGATACAGTGGCATTTGTATACTAGACCTGTAAAACGGTGGCTGAATGCGCCCTGTTGTTTTCGAAGACCACCCCTAAATGCAAGTCGATACAACCAATACAAAACGAGTTATGAATTTTGCTATAGAATTAAGGTTTATGGAGCGTTTGCTATCACTCAACAGGGTTATCAACTTCAAGACATTATCACTTCAATTTGAAACGAATTAATAAATTGTCGTAGTCATTATTCGTTCCAATATCGGGTTCTCCTTCTGCCACAAGTTGGTATGCCTGTATTCTCGGGAGATAGTGCATGCACTGGGCATCGTGCCAGTGAGAAGCGCCCTTCCCTGCATCAAAATCATCTTACCATTGTTGAATCTGACCATTAGAATGTATGTTGTTAAATTGTGACTATAGCGTATACTTCGTGACTGTAGCGTATATTAGCAGATTGAATATGTCAGTTGCTAGCTATAGTAGCGTTCATGCTTATTGTGAATGTTTATTACCATTATTTGAATCTGACCAGTTGACAATTATAGACTGGAACACCGGGTAACTTCAAGGAAAATATATCCAACTTAACAATAGGTTACAGTACCAATATGCACAGATCGATAATCATGATCGGCTGTACTGTAAATGGAAATATAATGAGAATTTAGGAAAGCAATATTATAATCTTGACGTGTTGTAATTTAACGGCAATATAAACGATATTTAGGAATGAAAATTTTAGAATCGTTGGGGAAAATTTTGTTGTAATAGTTGTCAACTTCGAGTGGTGTGTGCATGSATGTAATCATGTTCTTGCTTACCGTAATKATGGAATTGATGGTCAAATGCGTGTAATATCTAAATATAGTGTTCTCTAATAAAAAGTGAGAATATCTCATTATTCTCATACTTAACGAATATTGTGTATAGAAATATAAAATGATACGTAAAACTTTATGTTGTATTGTTTACATTGAAATTTCCTTTGGTTAATATGGTATTTTAGAGTCAATATAATGATTAAAGTGTGTAACCTTTTTTTTATATATATAAATGGTAATATGGCATACTAGAGTCAATATGATGATTAGTGTGTAACTTCTTTTTGTATACTATATTAATGAATATATATATATATATATGTATTTAATATATATACAAAATTTCACACATAACACTCAATGCATGATTGGTATTATTTTAATGCATGATGGGTATTGTTATATTAGAAATTAATGCATATTTGGTATGGTTATGCATATTTTAATTTAATTATGCATGTTTAAGTTAGTTGGTGTTGTTATGAATCTTGGTATTGTTATGCATATCGGTATTTGATTTATTTTGTATCGTTATGCATATTTAAATATTGGTATTGTTATGCATATTTTTGTGCACATTTGGCATTGGTATTGTTATGCACATGGGTATTTGTTAGGCATAGCAAATTTTAATTTTTAAGGCATATTTGGTATATATTTTATTGCATGATTGGTATTGTTATAATCTAATCATAAGGTGATACTGAAGCATTCATGTAATAGTGGTTAATGATATCATAAACTCTTAATAAGGCGTAAATGTATTTACTAGATAATGTGGTTACTGTAATACGTAAAGGGATTCAATTGAACGATTGTTATAAATTATGTAATTGTAATAGATTGTTGGAAATATGTAATGGTATGGTTCTCGCCATATAAATAATTGCAATGTTAGTATTGATATCCTGGAAATGTATGATCCTTGTCTTTATTGCAATGTGGTTATCCTTAGAAAAAATAACGATATGGTTATCTTATTGTAATGCTAGTGTAAACTATCGTTATTAATAAAACATATATGGTGGAATGTCCTGGAATTACGTACCATAAATTACCCCAAGTTAGTATACTAGAATGGTTGTCGTAACGAGGCGGGTCGTTAGAGGTTGTCTGTTGATTAGGTTGTACTTGGTTGTCTTTCATTGCTTGGTTTGCTTGTGTCGGGTGGGATGTAGACACCTCCATGTTCCTCAGAACAGTCGCCAGCCCTGAGACCTTAAATGGTTAAAATCGATGGGAACCTGGGCTTGAGCATTGATTATGTGTCTTGGAGGTCCCAACCTTGCAGGGTAGGACGGGCGCGTGGTCAGTTTTACTTTTGTCGTGGTTGCGTCTTGTTGGTCATCGAGTGGCGACGTAGAGTCAAGTGTGTTGTTACTTCTACACGCGCGCACACACCTTAAACACACCAAAAAAAAAAATTTGCACCTGTTATCAGAGCTGCTGTCGTAATGATGAGGTTAGTTACACAAATGAAAACAATAAAATAAAGGATTAAAGAAACGCATGATCAACAGAAGATTTATGTCGATGTGCACCGTGTCGACTGTAGTTACGAGGTCGGTGATTGAGTCTTCTTGCAGGTTAAACCACACAAGAGTTCAATCAAGTTTGGGAAGGGAGATAAACTCTCTCCTGGGTTTGTGGGACCTTTCGATATTGTGGAGAGAAAGGGGCTCGTGGCCTATCTACTAGCCTTGCCTAATTCCTTGAGGCGTATGCACGATGTTTTTCATGTATTTGTTTTGAGACATTATATTAGTGATCCTACACATGTTATTGACATGAGTTTCCTACAGGTATCGGACGAGGGAGTGCTCATGAATGAGTCGGTCTGCATCTTAGATCATCACGTTCGATAGTCATGACGTCGAACGGTATATTAGGTCAAGGTCCAGTGGGACAATTATAGTCCACACTTGGCGACCTCGGAGGACACATATGTTATGCACGAGTAGTTTCCATTTTTGTTTGATAGATAGACATACAATATTGTGATACACTTTATTTAAACATTTAAATTGTGAAACTTCAGGACAAAGTTTAGACCAAGAGGGGGTGTATGTAACATCCCATCCTGGTGCACTGAGAAAAATTATACCTTAAGGACACTTGCTCGCAAGTGATCTAGAATTTTATGCTATTAAAACTTATGACTTTGATTACGATGCTTTATGGGTTGATGACATGTTGTTTTACTACAATGACATAGACATGTTCTATTGACTCGGTTTTACTGACTGTGTAGGGTTTTGGACCTTGAGGATGCAGACGCATCGATGGAACCACTTGGACTACGGATTGAGTCAGGGATTGTTCCATTGGGGTTTGATTGTTTTATTGTGATATTAGTGCATCTGACTAGATGATATGATGTGAATATGTTCTGACATGATTTGTTGATGATGTAGGTTGACGTTAGCTTTCCAACCAGACTCACATATGGAGTGAAGGGGTCACAAATGACTATCAGAGATGTTGAGGGAGAGGTGTAGATAGTAGCCCTGCCATAGCCTACTAGCACTCCTATCGTGGCTTGAAATGTAGGTTAACGATTACCTAGTTTGAGATGACCCATGATGTCGTGAGGGAAGACTGCAACAGTCGCTCACGATGATTCTAAGGGGTGCGCAATAAGGCAGGGGCCTTATTCCTTAGAAGCCCTTAGTCTCCCACAAGTTCACCTAGCAGAGTGTTAACTCCATGGGTTATTGATGTCTACCAAATCAGTCAAGAGGTGAGTGGAACCCTTGGAACACATAGTGCATCCTGAAGGGCACGTCGCGCAAAGGAACAGATGAGGCGAGTGGCACCCTTAGAGCACCTAGTGCATCCTGAAGGGAACATGATGTTGTTGATGATAGAGGGATGAACCTAGATGTCCATAAGACAAATAACATGTTAAGCAATTTTTAAAACAATGTCCCTAATTAAATGTCGTCCAGTACGAAATTTAAGTCCTAAGTCTAAAATTATGCCAGTGGTAGAACCTTGTCTTCTAAAAAATAAATAATAATAATAATAAAAATAAAAATAACTTAAATAATAATTTTGACCTTCGTTAAATCTTGTAACATGAAGAGAGTAAGAAATTAAGTTATTCATAAAAATAAAATCTATGGTAATAAATATAAAAAGGGGAATTAATTATTTTATCCTTTTGATAATTTAAAAAATATATATACTAACTAAATGATAAAAGGGAAAATGGGTTAAACTCCACACCTGCCTTTTTGAGTTCTAAGTAAAAATAGGAAAGAGGGAAAATAAAAAAAATAGGAATTTAGAGAAAAGAGGTAACATAAAAAGGGAAAAAGGGGAACTTAAGGGAAAAAAAGGAAATTCAACTTAGTAAAGATTCTACCATTTAAGAACTTCTAATTTTAAACTGAATTAGCAATTTAATAAAAGGGAAAGCTAGTAAAACCTGTAAGAGAATTTGGGGACACCTAGGAGTAACTCTAGGTGGGTGAGGGAAATAAAGATAATTACTTAATTAAAGAAATTAGTTTATGGAGGAATGTAGGGGATGGGGAACACTTCTACGGAGAGGAAGTTATAGGAATTTATTTTTAAAACTTTAATTAAATAAGATTTTAGAAAAGACAGGAAGTTGGAAACTCTAGAAAATAAAGAAAGGAGAAAGATGAAGGATCATCTTTTGTTTGCATAACATTACGCTGCAAAAATATTGACTTGACTGATTTACTTGTGGGAGTTGGGATACCCAACTCAGAGAGGAGTGGTAGCTCGGCCTTGCGAGGTGAGCTGGGAGCTAGACAAAACCTCTGGATAGTGTGTGTGACCCCTTTGTAGCTCGCGGGGCTAAGGGGGAAGAAGAGTACCCCTAGCATTGTCTAGGAGGTACCAGTGAAGTCTCGATGGTCGACGCACCAGAGTTGAATGGAGCGCGTGAGAAGTCCACTCAGAGAGGGAAAGTAGGCAACGATATGCTTTCTTCGTTGTATGGTAGATTGTTGTAGCATTTATAATTTGGATCTGCATGTTTGTTGGGTGGGTAAACTGGTTGTATTGATTCATGACTAAAATTTTAGGGCCTAGCTGATTGAATGATTGGTGTCGTAATACCTTCATCTCCCCTCATGTCGTGACCAACCTGTGTGTTCATTATGACCTTGAGGTTGTTTATCCTTCGTCCCTAGCTCACTAGTCCTCACCTGAGCAGTCGGTCAGGAGCTTGATCTACGGTCGTCGCCTTAGCGTTAAAAGACCTATGGATCTCAATGCCTTGCTTTTTTGTGCGAGGATGGTGAAGCAAAGGAGAACCTATCATCTGTCTACCTCTGTGTATGTCCTTGCTTGATTGTTTACTTGTGTCCTTCAGTGCGGCTTCTGTGTATGATTTATCCTGCTTCCTTTTTCTTTCTTTTTTATGTGTGTCTTAACTGATAGAATCCTTCTGGTCCTTTCATTGAGTTATCCTTATGGCCCTGGCGTCCTCTTGCTGTTCTCAACACTTTTTTATTGGCACCCCGAGAAGAAAAAAAAAGGTATTAACTTCAAACCTACATTGTTTCTTGTTGGATTAACTTGTTTTCATTACTTATGGGATTGTAGTTATGTAACAGATATAAAAATATTAACTATGCTATCGTAATTAGGTATGGAAGTAAAAATATGGCTTCAACGATTGTGATTATGTGATAGTAGTAAATTTTCAACCCTTTGTTTCATGTATGATGGCGAGTTTAAACTCAACGTTTCTATGCGAGATGGGATAAATTATTAAACCTGTGTTTATGTATTGTTGGAGGATTCTAAACTCTGCATCCTACTTGAAGTTTACCCTCGTCCCCTCAATGTTTGACTAGTTGTTGTGTTTCAATAAAGACTCCTCACTTGGGGTGGTTCTCCTAGTGCTCAACATTTTTTTTCTTTCCATGGATTCCTCGATGTTATATTTCCTTATCCGCACTTTTCCCTGGGCTAATTCCCAACCTCCTTCATCTAAATTTTTTCCTGAGATTTTAATACCTCTGCGAAAAAATTATTTGCTCTCTACTGCTGAGTCGCTTGTCTTAGTTTCGCTTTCCCTTAGTAGTTTTAGGAGGGTTCAGGCTCTGCGCCTTCCCTTATTCCTATGACTTGGGACTGCCCATGAATGCTGGGAGTAGGGGCAAATCTAGACAAGATTCATCAGACGGTTTGATAAGATGGGAATGTTGTGTACCTTCTGCTTCAATGGTGTTGCACAAACATCTCTTGAGTTAAAGAATTGGTATAACATTCACTCGCTGATGCATTACCTTTTGATATCGAAGATCCTATAGAGAATACTGAAGCATATTCTATCAATTTTATGGGCTCTTACTGCAACTGCAATTCCTTGTGATGACCAACAACGAATTCAGGAACCCTGCACATCATACTTGGGAGGACTGCCAATTTTTTTTTATGTATAAAATTGATTGACTGAAGTGACTGATAACGCCCACGATTTTGCCTTTAAATCTATTATCTGAGTTGTCGGAATACTCACAATTTGGCTAATTACTCGTTGCCTGAGCCTGTTGTAAACTCTCTTGATTTTCCATTTAAATTGCGGCTGAGTTGTTGGGTAGACCATGATTTTAGCTTATTTGCACTGTCATTTTCCTTTAGAGACTGCACGCATTGCATGTTGCCTAGGTTCTTCCATTTGTCACCTCGAGAGTTGGCCTCCAGACGACTTGTGTATTCTCGTATCTTTAACCTTGGTGAGGTTGTCACACATCCTTGTTCCTTCTTGACTCCTTGCCAGCCTAGCCCCTGACCGCCCTGCCTACCATTTGTGTGTGGTGTATTGCATAGGTGTAGTGCACAGACTTATCTCTCGTGTCAATTTCTGTAATTTTAATTTTGGCATAAATTTCCTTAATGTGTATGGCTTTAGTTCTCCCTAATCACTTACAATAGTAAATTAATAACATTAAAGCTAAATGATTCATCTTTTATGCTTGAGTTTACCCTTGCCTGGAGTCCTTACCTTTACCTGGCAGTGAATAGTATTAAATGCCTTATTATTGCTTTATTATTTAATGTCTGGTTATTGGCTTATGTTAATTGTCAGATTGTATTTGTTACTAAATGCCCTTGTATTAAATGCCTTGATAATTTTTTATGTTAAAAGCCTTGAGTGCATCATTATTTATTTTAATGGTATCATTTTAGTTTCAGATTATTACTATTGTTATCGAGATATATGGCTAGTTGGATGGAGATTAGGATTAGAATAGAAGTGGCCCTACAGGTTTTATTAATGATTAAATTTAATGGTGAGTAAGGATCGGATGGCATTTTTTTAACCGGCTAGATTGGATGTATTTAATGTCTATAGATTTATGGCTAATTTATAATTTAGGCAAGCTAGTTAAATTATAATCATTATTATTATGTTTTTATTACAACCAAGTCGAGGTTCAGAGTTTCTTATTAATGTCCATTTAATGTTGATTTAGATGGTACCTTGATGACACTTGAAATTTAAAATTGCGCATTGAAATTATTTTAAGGCTAATTTAGATTGCACCTTAATGATATGTTTCATTTTAGACATGCTAAGTTGGGATAGTAAAGGATGATTAAAACAGACTGTCATTATTGACTAGCTTGACTCGACGACCGACCGGGATAATGGCGAAGTCGTTTTAGCTTATGCTTCCCGTTGGGGACGTTGATGTTTATGTTCATACCTGGTCTTGTAAACCTTTAATGTTCCTGTTGCTCACTCTAAGAGATTCTAGTTGCTTGTGTATTTGTTGGGTGTGTGAGGTTGTTAGGATGATTGTCCTTAGCTTAGTAGGCTTGGTATGCTTGTGTCGGGGGGCAGGATGTAGACTCCTCCTTGTTTCTCAGAAAAGTCGCCATCCCTGAGACCTTAAATGGTCAAGATCGATGGGAACCTTGGCTTGAGCATTGCTTATGTGTTCTGGAGGTCGTAACCATTGCAAGGTAGGACAGGCAGGTAGCCAGTCTTTTTTTCATCTGTTGATTGTTGTTCATTTCATCCAGATGCTTGATGTGTGTCTTAGGTCGTTATGTTGTTTTCGCATGTGCATGCGTCATGTTCACATTTTTGTTGAAACATAGAGTATAATGTCCTTATTACCCTGGTACACATGCACACACACAAAAAAAAAAAAAATTGCACTTATTATGAGAGGTTGTTGGTGTAACATGAAGGGTCACCTAAAGTTAAAATAAATGTGAAATACTTTATGGTCACCTAAAGTTACATAAAGGGACCTTATTTTACTATAAACTAAGGGATTTCTACATTGAGTGGATAACTACCCAAAATTAACTCAATAGCATGTGAATATTCTTTCAACATGGTTCAATCCACTAAGAAAACATATATATTCCTTATCACATTTTTTTAAGAATCAATAAAAGTTCCCTATGGTTGGACCCACTAAAAAAATGTATTAGAACATTTCTTTAAGATCCCTTAAAAAATCCCTATGGTTGGATCCACAAAGACCACATATAATGCAATGCATTAGAATCCTCAAAATAAAGATTTTATATTCATAACCTCACATACCCACTAATAAAATGAGAAATATTTAGTAAGTGGTGCACAACAACTTGTTATGCCTTTAATCTTGGCACATAAGAAATATTGCTTTACTAAGTGGTGCACTCTTATCAGATCACATATTGAATAATGTTATATTATACAACATATGAAATGTGCAAATGTTGTATGAGGGTTGTTCATATTCCTAATATAAATTTCGATGAGGTGACGCAAATGTAATATTTGTGAGGCTTAGTTGGAGTTAGAAATCTAGATAAAATATAGTCATATAAGGTGGCAATTCATGTTGATTGAGAGTAATCATGACAATAATTTCAAATGTAAGTGCATCATAATCTATTTTAAACATAGTAATGTGAGTTTTAATAGGATATATATTAAAAAGAAGATGATTTTGAGTCATTCTTAATTGTCACAAAATTTATGGTGGTAATGAAGCCTACTTCTACAAATAGTAATGTGAGTTTTAATGACATATATATTTCAAAGAAGATGCAATTGAGTGAGTCTTTTAATTGTCACAAAATTAATGGTTATAAAGGGTAACGTCTATAGATATCCACACTCCCCTCACGTTGTGGGAGGGTCATGCTATCCACACTCCCCTAGATGTGTAATGACTAATACTAGTTGTCTACTAGAGATATTAGGTCGAAAGGTTTTAAGATTTCACATTTGGATTATCTATAGAGTTAGTTCAATATAGTCAAAACTCCAACATATTTCAAGAAAGGAAGGGATGGGATATGTGATATGAATTTAAGAGTTTAAAGGGAGCCCGGTGATTTACTTTATTTATTTGTTTGCATTATTAGTTGATAACATTTTACAAATTACATTAGGAACAACGCTTGTTATTATCGTCTACATATGCGATATGTGTGTGCTAGTTATGCCTAAATATCCAACACACATACAATATTATGGTTCAATAAACAAATTAGTTACTAATGTCTAGGTTATTAATGAATTAATTAATAAGTTGTCAATTGTAACGACCTTCCTCGTTAAGACAACATCTTTGGGGCAGGTGCAATTTTTTTTTTTTGTTAAGGTATGTGCGCGTGTGTAGAAGTGGCGACATCCAGAACTGTACGACGCCACTAGACAATGACAAGACTCAACCAAGAATTTCAGCACAAGAAGACTGGAGGCCTCAACGAGAAACCGCAACAATCACAACCATAGACAGAGGCACACAACGCAGACATTTAGTGACAAAAGTATACTGGCTGCTAACTACGACTGACCTCCTGCCCATCCTACCCTGCAAGGTTAGGACCTCCAACACACATAAGCAACGCTCAAGCCCGGTTTCGCATCGTCTTTAACCATTTAAGGTCTCAGGGTTGGCGACTGTTCTGAGGAACATGGAGGTGTCTACATCCCGCCCGACACAATCAGACCAAACCACCCGCTGAATGAAATCAAGTATGACATAATAAAAAGTATGATGGCGCCCCTTACGGAAGGTGCGTGACAAGGACTCTGACAACGAACACCCAGGTTCTACATTAATCAATGAATCCACAACCCTCAATTACCAACTCCGAGTAGTTTATGTTACGTAAATCCGGGACATTCCAACTAAGTAGGTCTTACCATTATCAATAGATTACACAACCTTACAACAAGATAACCATATCATATCATCCTAATCATACAAACGTTGAAATAAATAAAGGTCATACATCCAAATCTAATCCTTGCAATTGGTTGTATGGTACAAGCAACACAATTCATATTTGACGATATATTACAATACGAAATTTAATAACAGTGTTAATTATTTAGCAATATTTGACAGTATTACTATCAACACCATATTTAACCATTATAACATACCCAATTAAAAATGATGTCAACTTAAATGAGTAATACTATTCAACAAAATATCTCTAGAATAAATGATGTTAAGTTTCCCCTTTATAAGATATGACTCTATTTAATGTAACTTAATTATTCAAGTACATTCATTAAGTTATTTTTGTATGGAGGAAATCTAGGTACATTATATCTATTTTAAGGACTTGTATTGTGCCTCAGTGGACGTGACACTTTATCCAATATCACAATTCCAGACACTAACCAAGAGATGTATAACATTCCTACACATAAACCAAAGTAGAGTATTATAATAAAATATTAACGTAAGATATTAAATCTAAAAAGGTTACCAAGGATAGAAACAATCATCATAATTTAGGAACATCAATGGGGAATAAAAGAATATAAACATGAAATGACAATGTTAAAAAGGGCCATAAGGAAAGGACAACTATCACCATTACTAACGACATGATTCAAGATAACCATTTAGTTGCAAGTGTTAATACCCATAAATAATGTCATAAATTAAGAACATCAATTGAGAATCTCATATACACCTAATCTGGATGCCTATCTCTAAAGGTTAAAATTTAGAATGTTAGTAAATAAAAAGGCAATCTAAAATAATAAAATTTAGTGACAAACGTAAAGAGGGCATTATGGGAGGTGTCCACTATCAATCCTTAAAATACAACCATTAAATATAGGGATTAATTAAAGTTGTCATTTATGGAGAAGGCATAATGATTTTAGAATATCATCAAGTGAAAATATGATGTACACCTTAATTTACAATTGGAATGGCATTCTCAT
>ML805084.1:146054-158728 GCA_009831015.1 Picea engelmannii | reverse complement strand
GCTCTAAAGAAGTGGAGGCATTACCTCATGGGAAGGAGGTTCGAACTGAGAACAAACCATAATGGTCTGAAGTATTTGTTTGATCAGCCAACCTTGAATGCTAGGAAGAGTAGGTGGTTGGAGTTTCTCTGTGAATACGATTTTGATATCAAGCATATCAAAGGGAAGGAGAATAAAGTGGCTGATGCACTCAACAGGAGAGTGCATGAACTACATGCTACAACCATTAGCATGTACCGAACTGATATAAAGAGTAGAATTTTGGAAGTTGCAAATACAGATTTGCATTACATGGAGTTGCTAGCAAAGCTACAACGAGGTGAGATGCCATAGAAAGTGGAAAATTATAAATTGGAAATAGATGGAACACTTCTGTACAAGAACATAATTTATATACCTAAGGTCCAGGACTTGAAACGTATGATTTTGCATGAAATGCATAATGTGCCTTATGCAGGGCACTCTGGATATCAAAAAACTATGGTAGCAGTCAAGAGCTATTACTTTTGGCCAGGTATGAAGAAAGTTATTGTTGGATACATCGCCAGATGTATGGAGTGCCAGAAGGTTAAAGCTGAGCATAGGCACCCAACAGGGTTGCTGCAACCTTTACCCATTCCTGAGTGGAAGTGGGAAGTGGTGATAATGGACTTCATCACAGGATTGCCCAGAACAAGCAAGCAACATGATTCAATTATGGTGGTGGTGGACAAGCTTACGAAAGATGCCCATTTCATTCCATTAAAGACTACTTACAAGGTAGCGGATGTTGCCGACATCTTTGTGAAGGAAATAACACAATTGCACGGAATCCCTAAGACAATTGTGTCTGACAGAGACCCGAAATTTACCTCAAATTTCTGGAAGGGGTTGTTCAAAGGATTCAGAACGAATCTGAACTTTAGCACAAATTATCATCCTGAGTCTGATGGATAGACAACGAGGGTGAACATAGTAATAGAGGACACACTAAGAATGTATGTGATGGATAAACCATCGAAATGGGAAGACTACCTACATTTGGTAGAATTCGCCTACAACAATGGGTATCAAGCATCATTGAAGATGAGCCCATTTGAAGCACTTTATGGAAGAAACTGCAATACTCCAGTAAGTTGGGATAATCAAGTTGATAGGGAAATAGTTGGGCCAGAGTTTCTCAAGGAAATGGAAGAACAAATGCTAAAAATTAAGCAGAATTTAAAGGCTTCCCAAGACAGACAAAAAAGTTATGCTGATAAGAACAGAATCCATAGAGAGTTTAAAGTGGGTGATCATGTTTTTCTAAAAGAAAAAGCTAACATAAGTTCCCTGAAGCTGGGCAACTGTGCCAAGTTGGCAGCCAGATTTTGTGGGCCATTTGAAATCCTAGAAAGGATTGGGCCAGTTGCATATATGCTTGCATTACCTTCATCCATGACTGTACATAATGTGTTTCATGTTTCATTGCTTAAGAAATATATACCTGATGCTAATCATGTAATTGATTGGAATGTGATTCAGGTGGAACAAGAAGGTGTCCTGCAAATGCATCCTATGCGCATGTTGGACTGGAAAAGCAAACAACTTAGGAATCGAGCCATAGGGTTTGTAAAGGTCCAGTGGACTTGGTATGGTCCCGAGGACGTGACATGGGAGCATGAGGATTCTATGCGGGCAGAATACCCACATCTTTTTGAAAATTTTGAAAATCTTGCTGATGTTGTATAAAGAGTTGCACTGAGGACAATGCAAAAATAAGGGGAGGGGATTGTAATATCCCCCGGTAGTGCCCCAATTATATTATGAATTGTAATCATGTTTATGAATTGTAAATCATGTATTGTAGGCTGGTGAGCCGAGTATTGATAAGCTGATAGGATTATGTGTTTATTAGGCCGGAGAGCCTAAGTGTAAGGGCCAGGAGCCTGTTTTTGTATATGTAATATGTAGAATATTAATAAAAATATAAACATCACTGCGTGCAGACCGACCACAAAGAAAGAGTGATGGGGGACTAAGCTTCCACAGAGAGGGTAAGGGAAAAGGGGATGAAAGGTTGGAAAGAGAGGCTAAGTGTTGAGCCTAGGGGATATGCCTAGGGGATTAAGTCCTTAGGAATAATAATTTATTATTATTCCAAAAGCTATGTGAAATGTAGGTTTTTATCCTAAGTTCCTGGAAAGGGGAAAGGTGAGCAAAAGGGAACGCATGCTGATGGAGCACATGCAACCTCATGGGCAACATGTGTCGGCTCTGGCACATGCAATTTAGCCCAAGAATTGAGTCGGGATGGGGGTTCGTTCCCCATTCTGTTGTCTTCTGTTTGAACAGAGGGGTCTCTGTGTCTAAGTTATGTAAGACTCACGCAGATTTGAAACTCGAAGCCGATGATGTTTTCTTGAGAACCAATACACTTCCTGTCTGAACCATTGAGTCTGTGTTCGACCTCTGCGTGAATTTCTTGTCACACATCCTGAAATCGGTGTTACCTGAACCGTGCTGTGTTTTAGTGACTTGTTTCCGTTTCCTGTTTCCACACCCCATTTTCCTGTTGCTTCTGTCACCCGTGAGTTAGCCGAAAGTTGTTGTTGTTTTTGTTATCCTAAACTTGCGGGAATTGAGTTGAAAACTAGTTAAAGAACCGGGTTTTTAGACCCGTGATAGAAGAGGCAGGTTATCAGGCCTGTGAGAAACTCTCTCTAGGTGAGGGAGTCTGCTGGGGAGTGGTTTTATCCTAGAGAGAGTCCAGCACCAGCTACGGAGCTCTGGGAATTCCTGATCCAGCCTGTTGCCGAGGCCCAGAGGGGAGGTGAAGCACCGATGGACTGTGATTGTGAAGGTGTATACTCCCAGGCGGAACAGGTATGTGGGGAATGAGAGTCCGTGAGTAGTGGGTGTAAGAAGGCTCCTGGGGATAATCCTTCCGGTTTCTTTGTGCAGTTTTCCTGTAACCTCAACCTAGTCTAGGATTTCCTTGCCTTGGGTGGAGCTTAGTCCCAACTCGGGGGTGACCCACTGCTAAGAATGATGAGCAACGTGGTCTAAGTCTGGGAGGTTTGTGGAAGGTATGGATGTGGTTGGTGGAGTTACTACATTTCCAAAGATAAGTATATGCATGTGTTTAATTTCAATTAAAATGCATGATTGTGATGCTTGCAATATTATCATGTATTCCATTGCGATGATATTTACTGTTGATTCCATTAATTATGTATGTTAGCAGTAATTATATGTTTACTATGTTAAGCCATTTAACTTCATATAAATGCATACTACTTAAGTATGAGAATGTTTCCGCGTAGTAGCGTTGCCTGACAAGTGGGTTGATGGCCGGGGACGTTACAATTTCTATCATCTGCACTTCCTGCCCAAACTGATTAAGTAAATCCATGCAACTGTACATCATTGTTTGAGGCAGGTCTCAAACCATAGTTTAGCGTCCCACAAAGATATCTCAAAATATGCTTCCCTTTCCTTAGGAGGATTTCACCACGCTTCTACCATACTTATTCCTCAATTACTCCATTGAGAAAAGTAGTCTTTACATCAATCTGTTGTAAAATCCAACCTATGGATGCTGCAAGAGATATGATGGCTCTGATAGAGGTATATATGGGAACTGGAGAAAACATCTCATCATAATCTACTCCCTCATGCTGGGAGAACCCTCTAGCCACAAATCTTTCCTTGTATTTTATCGATACTCCCATCTATTGCATGCTTTATCTTTGTAAACCCATTTTGAAGTTATTTCAGACTTTCCTTCAAGTCTAGGAACAATCATACATGATCATAGCTTCCTTCCATTCTTTCTTGTCTGTCAAGTTTTTCTCTTTAGTTTTGAATTCTTGGAATTTGCTAAATACTTTATCCTTTTGTCTTCAACAGGTACATCCAGGTTTTTAGTGAGAAGTTATTGATGAATGTAGAGAGATATTCCTATATATTTTACCGACATCGGACCACATACATCTGAGTGTATCAGATCCAAGATCTCCTTGGATCTATTCTTACTTCTTGGGAATGGGTTCTTAATATTCTTCCCAGGTGCACATCCTCTGCAAACTCCTTCGTGTATTGACTGTAGTTATGGTATGCCTTCAACCATCTATTTTAGAGATGGAAATGCTTGATAGTGAAGGTGAGCATACCTTCTATGCCATAACTTACTAGGATTGAGTTCATCATGTACAAGAGCTTCTGCATTCTGACCTAGTAGTGTATACAATATTCCTTCATGAATCCCAATAATTCTAACATCTTCTATTTTGAATCTTTAGACCATACAATAACTTTTCTATTGACAAAGGCTATTCTATCTCTTTTGTCTTCCAAGCAAGAAATAGATACTAAATTCTTTCTCAAACCATGAACATATAAAAACATTGCTAACATGAACATTGTTGCCTGATTCCAATTCACTTAACTACATAAGAGTTATTGTCTCCAAGTTCCACATGGTGTCTTCAAGATATTTTGCAAGAGTTGATTAGTAGGAGAAATCTGCTTCTTCATGCTTGGCTTTCTTTGAAGGTACTTCATCATTAGCAACTGACGCATGGTGTTCTTCCTTTCTCTTCTTTGCTAGTTTAGGACAATCCCTTTTGTAGTGGCCATATTCATGGCATCCATAACATTGCACTTTTGACATATCTCTCTTATGATTGAATTTCTTCCCTGAATCAAATCCTTTCTTACCTTCATGTCCTTTGAAATTTGTTGCATAGGCTTGATCATTCTCTTCCTTTTGGGATATTCCCTTTGAGTTTATCCTTGTTTCTTCTCGTGCAAAACAGGTCCAAAGTTCTTCCAGTGTTGGAAACTCCTTTCTTGTATTCATGCTTGCAACAAATGCATCCCATGATCTAGAAAGACCATTAAGTGCTATATTCACAATTTCCTTCTCTGGAATAACTTCTTCAATGGCTTGTAGTTGATCTCTCAACTGAGAAATCCTCACAAAGTATGAGGCTACATATCATCCTCAGTCATCTTTGTGTCACAAATCTCATTCTTCAGACTCATCACTAGTCCAATATTTCTGACTACAAAAATTTTAGTTAGGGCATCATACATCTTCTTGGATGAGTCAAGATTTAATATGTAGGGTATCAAGTGATGTTTGACAGAGTCCACAATGGTACTCATAGCGTTGATGTCATTGTCCTTGAAATTCTCCATCACTGCAACATTATGAGGTTCAACTTCTTTTCTTGCTTCAAACTATGGTTCCACAATCTTTCCCTTTACGATATCTAGAATTTTTTTCTTGGCAAGTATGAGGTCAATCCTTGTCTTCCATGCTCTGAAGTTTAAATCTCCTTACAACTTGTTTTTTGTCTTCATAAAGTAAGTCATGACCTCCTTTGACTTTGACCAAAAAATTCAACCTTGATGTTTTTTCTTGCCGAGAGTACCAAGAGGTGCACTAGGATAAAGCGCACTAGAATGTCCAGGAATTATGCAAAACGTCTCACTTGAAGTGCCTAGAAGGTTAGGTTAGGGTTTGTTGCAACTACACTATCAGAAACCCTAGTTACAACTGCAACTGGTGCCACAACGAGCTTAACAAAGAATTTCCACTTTACCTTCTAGCGGTTAGACTGTCTTGAAGGTGGTGTGGGCCCATAACTTGTTAAGATGTGCTCGTTTAACCATAGAAAATATCACAATATTTCCACCCAACCATAGGCATGAAACCACCACTGAGAACTGTAACCTTGATAGATAGAATAATTATGGAAGCAGTACCAAACCCAACAGATATCCAAGAGATAGTGTACTTCTCTCTCCAAGGATAGCGCACCAAGCAGAAAGTCCACAAACTAGAAACCAAGACCAAAAGCTAGTTGTAGTAGCTGCAACTACACTCCTCTAGACTTCCACACCACTTTACTTCAATGTGAGTGTGTGTGTCCAAATGAGCTCAAGCGTCCTCTATTTATAGTGATCCTTGTCAATTGTCTAGGCCGACTTCTGTTTCTAGAGGCTAATACTTTATTATTAATTTTTTTATTGAGCCGAATTGTCTTCTAAGGTTTCTACACATCTGTTTAGGGTTTCTCTAGCTTCCAAAATATTCTAATCTAGTCATAGGCTACACATGGAGGTTGATACCTCCCACAATTACCATAATATCAACAATCCATGAGCCTTGTTGATGTATCATCTCCTCACATGCATGTCTAATTAATATATGGCTCTAATGTTGATTAGATTCACCGAGAAACCCCTCATCACAAGGGGTCTCTAGAGCCTACATCATCAACATTAGACTAGACTTGTAAACAAGTCAAACCTGCCCTATAAACAATATATCACTCCATCCTGGAGCAAGCAATGTGAGAGCATCTAGAGTCTTTATCACTCCTCGTCAAATCAACATGACTACTAGGAGAAAGACTACACCTGAGCCATTCACCACTAGCCAAATCAACATTGCCCCATGAGAGAATGTATCATTCTCCCTTGGTCAAATCAACATGACCAATCTGGGAGAATGTCTGCCCGATGCTGCTAACTGGAGAAACATCAACATCTTGGGCCATTCACCATTGACCAAATCAACATGTCCCCATGAGTGAATGTATCATCCTCCCTTGGTCAAATCAACATGACCAATCTGGGAGAATGTCTGTCCAATGCTGAAACATCAACATATTTCAGTGGTATGGATATTGAGAACTTGAGTTTTGAAAGAGGGATTGAGTGCTAGTTGGTATAATACAACTTATTAAGGGCCCAAAGGCTCTCAATCTTTGACTGGGTAGTAGGTTGGGGACAAAGTTGCCCCCCAATTATATTTATTATTGTTGCTCACTATTGCTTGGTTGGAGCTGTGTTGGTTTGCAACTAATCTTCTATAAGTCTAGTTTTCATCTTTTCTTTCCATGGAATCTTTCAATTTCTATTTTCTGGTTCCTGAAATTATTCAAGTTCTTATGGTTTTGTTATTTGTATCACTGGATTATATCATAGATGCATTTATTCTTGGATCTTTTTAATGCATAAGCCTATTATTTCAAATCTCCTTAATTGCTTGTAGGTAATTATATATCTGTTGTATCTTGTTGTTTAAGATAGAGCTAATGTGTCATTGTAGTTAGATTCAAAATATTTTTTAAGGATTCAAATATTATACCTTAGTATAGTGTTCTAGGTGATTATTTCAGATTGAAAAAATCATACATATAGATGTAGGCGAATATTCAACGAAAAAATAAAAGTTACTATCAAAACTTGTAAATTTTGGTGAATATTATCAATAGAAATATATTTATGTAAACAATATGCGATTTAAAGTGAAACTGGTCAATTTGCGAATTTATTTTTTGTAAAAAAGCCCAAACAATAGCTAATTAGTGAAAATTCGCCCTTAAAAAATACCCTGGTCAGATTTGCTCCACTATACATTATAATTTAACGTTTTACTTTGTCTTGGTGGAGCATTACAACTCATTATCTTATCGTTACTTCTCTCACATGTGCAAATATCCACTTAATTCCCTTTATAATTACGAGTTGTTGCATTGCTTCTCGATTGCAAAAATGACACATTTTGCTTGGATTCAAAAAGATTTTGAGAAATAAGTAAAGCCATCTGAAGTTTGGATATAACATACAAGTCGTTTAGAAGCTTACATCAACCATTCATCAACAATGATGAAGTGGATGAGTAAGAAAAACTTCAACTAGATAATAAAACATTCCTCAAAGATAATGTTGTAGCTCTTATCCACTCACTGGCCCATAGGTAACCAACATTTCAACTAGCTTTCCAATTTTAGACTATATGAATAGAGTGATGGACAAAGACGTAGAGATGTCAAGTGCATTTAAATATCTATTAGAAATTTGTTTAAGAGATAACATCTAACCCTTCTTTATTTGTTTACATGCTCATATGCCAATTTTTTTTTTTGTTAATGTTGTTGGATTACTGAGAGGGGGGGTGAATCAGTAATAGCATAATTATAATTTTTTTTCTTCAAATAATCCAAGTGTTATATCAATGTAGAATTATTATCCAATAATGAGCAATAAGAAATGAACAATCACACACATACAAAGTACACTAGTGTTTTACGTGGAAATCCAAATCGGGAGAAAACCACGAAATGTTTTTTCTTATATGTCTTGAAGAATTACATTCATTGGAAGCACCAACTTCCTTTGTGTTCCAGCTGCAACTGGAAGGAGGCTCCAACCCCCTATTTTCTCAGGCTATAACATGAGGGAAGCTCCAACTCCCCAATTCTCTGGTTACAACTAGAAGGAGGCTACAACTCTCTGTGTTCTCCGGCTACAACCGGAATGTGGCCACAACCACCTGTCCTTGCCCCGTCCAACCACCCTGAAGTATAAGTAGAATGATGAAACCACTGTCAACCTGTCACTGTGAGATATATTGTTGTACAACTTGTACCAATAAACTTGAACCATGCATCAACCTGTACCTCAACCTGTAATCAACCTGTATCATAAACAAGTGCATCAACCATGCACCAACCTGTACCAAACAATCGATAATCAACCTGTACCATAAACAAGTGAAACCAACCTTGTACCAAGTATGTACCAATCATGTTTCAAGTAATCATCAACTATGACTCATCAATATGTACCAACATCATCAACTATACGCCTCATGTATGTGCCAACTCATCAACTACTTGTCTCAACCATGTACCCAACTTGTACCTCAACCAAAAGCCCTCATCAATTTCATCATCCAAATATGATTTGTAACTCTGTAATAGACCTGGTGTATATGATCACATACCTTCAAACCTTCCTTAACTTTAACAACTAGCATTTTCATCAAACGTTTCTTTAGTCTCACAAGACTAGTTTTGGATTAGTCAACAACCCCAAATTGAAATAATCATAACTTTGTACCTGTAATGAATAAAGATCTGAAACTGATACACAATGTTCTTCGGTGTGTTTTATGCAATTCCTCCAGGTTTCACTACTTGGAACCTCTCAGAAAAGGAGTTATATAAAAAATGACACACCTTGCCGAATTCTGGCTTATTCTAGAGAGCGACTTTGTAGAGTGTTCCCCACAAAAAATATTTTTTGAATTGATATGAAACTATTGCATAGTATAATATAGACTGTACTCTAACCAACACATTTGGTCTTACTGAATTTGGATATGTTATGAAGAAGTTATGACGTTTTTACCCGAAACATTTGTTTTTGACTAGTTTCAGGACTAGCCACAAACCCTATTTTCCACGGAGTGTAACTCCAAAAATACAATGATCCACAAGCTGAATTTTTTACTACGGATACTTGGATATGTTTCCTCAATGGAATATAAATTTCACGGTCTGAATCATTCTAGAAAAAAAATTATTGCGAAAATGGTGAGATGAACTAAAAAAAAACATACCTTAGAAAACATCATCAAAAGAATTTATCCTTCCTTGAATTTCGACCTTCTTTTCTTCACTTTCCTCATAAATTCAGCTTATATATCATTTGGTTACCTTAAAACCTATAGGTATTCAACATGCTCAAGTGTGATTAAAATGAGAGAGCCATGCCTCTTATTTATACTCTCCAAGTAGCTTCCTTAAAAACATCTTCTAGGTCACTTTGCCCACTTTCCTTATTTTAGGGTTAACCCACTTCTAATTTCTCCATTAAATTTATTTTGTATTCACTTTGAATTATAGTACACTCATCACTTCCCTTTATTATTTACCTTCTAAAATCTCTTAAACCACTTTGACTACTTTGATCTTTTGGGGCTTCAAGCCAACATATGAGGGTCCTCCAACTTCGTAAGGTCATAACTCTCAAACCGTGAGGAATTATGTGGCGTTCCACATACCACCATAAATGTAATGACATGTAATATCCATATATAATAGTATTACCTACAAATATATCAAAACTCATACTGTTATCCATCAAACAAACTTGGGTCCATTACCCAAACATGAGTTCTCCAACTTCACATGGCCATAACTCTCTAATCGTGAGGAGTTATGTGACGTTCCACATTCCACCGGAAATGGTGTGACAAGCACTATGCATGTATGATAGTTTCAATGACAAATTCACAATCCTTCATCTCATTATTCCACAATTAAGAATGGGTTCTCTCACTCCGCAAAGCGTCTTCCCATGAGGGCTTTCACCATAAGGGGACCACTTTGGAGTTAATCCATCTTTACTTCTTATCAACCATGACAAGACAATAATGAGTCATCTATACATCAAACAAACTTGGGTTCATTACCCAAACTTCTGTGCTACGGGGCTTTCTTCAAGGTTTGAAATCAATGACAACCAACCTTAATCAATAATCTCCCCCTTTGGCATTGATGGCAACACTCTGATGCAACACTGAAATCATATCACTCATGCTCCCCCTGGAACCATGCCTCTGTCCTCTGCATCTGATAAATCTCTCCCCCTTTGTCATCAATGACAAAGGTATCTTTCCATCTGGGGTTGCTTCCCCTAACTGAACTGTCATCTTATGGTGCTTCCTCGTGTGAATCTAAGACACATAAGATAAACATTAAAAAAACATTCATTTTGGAGTAGAAATAACTCCAAGTCTCTGGCGAAGATATTCAAAGGCTTCCCATGGAAGTGGTTTTGTGAAGATGTCTGCCACTTGTTCTTTTGTGCCCACATACTCAACTCCGATGATCTTTTCTGCAACCTGCTCCCGTAGAAAGTGATACTTGAATGGAATGTGCTTCATCTTGGAGTGCATTACGGGGTTCTTTGAGATATTGATAATGCTTGTATTATCACAATAGATTGGAATGGGCTCATCATACTCAACCTATATATCTGTCAGAGTTTGTTTCATCTAAAGAACCTATGTACAACATGATGTTGCTGCAATATACTCTGCCTCGACTGTAGATAAAGATATTGATGATTGTTTCTTGCTTAGCCATGATACTAAGCACTCACCCAAGTAGAACCCTACTTCATTGGTGCTTCGTCGATCATCAATACAACATGCCCAATCTGCATCTGTGTAGGCAATAAGTGATAGATCCTTTCCTTTTGGATACCATAATCCAAACTCTTATGTTCCTTTGAGATATCCAGAAATCCTCTTCACTGCTAATACATGTGATTCCTTTGGTGTTGCTTGAAATCGTGCCACCTGTCCAACTGCTTGCATTACATCTGGTTTGGATGTTGTCACATATAGTAGGTTGCCAATCATTGACCTGTATTTCCTCTGATCTGTAGACTTCGAATCATCATATTTGCTCAACTTGCAATTAGTTTGCATGGGAGTGATAACTGGTTTGCAATCTTCCATTCCAAACCTCTTTATCATTTCTCTGATATACTTGGTTTGAGAAATAAAAATTCCTTGGTTGTTTTGACGTATCTGAAAACCCGGAAAGAAAGATAGTTCTCCAAGTAACGACATTTCAAATTTATTCTGCATATATTTTGCAAATTTCTGGCTTAACCTGTCATCATCACTACCAAAAATAATATCATCAACATAAACTTCAACTAATAAAATATTACTTTGACTTACCTGGATGTAGAGGTTGTTGTCTACACTTCTTTTTTCTGAACCCTACCTACTGTATATACTTATCTAATCTAGAGTACCATGCTCTAGGAGCCTGTTTTAGACCATATAAGGCATTCTTTAATTTACACACATAATCTGCGTTCTCTGACAATTGAAATCCTTCTGGTTGTTCAATGTAGACTTCTTCAAGTTCCCCATTCAGAAAAGTTGATTTTACGTCCATTTGATACACTTTAATATTTTTGGAGCATGCATAAGCTAAAAGCAAACAACTTGTTTCCATTCTGGCAACTGGGGCAAATGTCTCTTCAAAGTCGATTCCTTCGATCTGTGCATATCCTTTACATACCAATCTAGCTTTGTTCCTTGTAACATGTCCATCTTCATTCAATTTATTCCTGAAGACCCACTTTGTGCCGATCACATTCTTATTATTTGTTCGTGGAACCAGTTCCCAAGTGTCATTTTTCTCTATTTGATCCAATTCTTCATTCATGGCCTTATTCCAAAATTCATCATTGTTGGCTTCTTCAAAACAGTTTGGTTCAATTGTAGATAAGAGTGCTAGGTGTGTTTGTTTTGGTGAACGGATTTTTCTTCTAGTCTCAACTCCTGCATCTTTGTTTCCAATAATCTGATCTCAAGGATGATTATTCTGTACTTGTTTGCTAGGTGTCTTTGGAGATACTTGTTGAACTTGCTCTTCTGTTTTTGTCGGATTCTCTTCATCTTCCTCATCTACTTCATCTTCTGCTTCTTCTTCGAAAAGTTGTTCCATTGATTTGTTTTCTTCTTCATTTGATTCTGGTCTGCCTGTTTCATCAATTGTTACGTTGATGCTTTCCACAACTTTGTTCAATATTAGATTGTAACACTTGTATGATTTCCTTGTACTTGAGTAACCAACAAGTACTCCTTTGTCCACATGAGATTCAATCTTTCCCATTCTGCCATCTTCTCTTTTGATGTAGCATTTTCTTCCAAAAATTCTGAAGTGTTTCACATTTGCTGGTCTTCCTTTCCATAGCTCGTAGGGAGTTTTATCAGTGTTGTTTCTGAGCATTACTTTATTTTGAATGTGAACTATTGTATGCACTGCATGTGTCCAAAATATATCTGTCAATTTGGAATCCATTAGCATTGTTCAAGCCATTTC
>ML805084.1:69393-88743 GCA_009831015.1 Picea engelmannii | reverse complement strand
ACAAGACAGGGTTAGACAAACGGTTGTGGCAAGTTGAATTCAAGTCGAAGATGAGTTTCGGGCCAACTTGAAGAGAGGTGATAACAGAAGGTGATACACTGTTAGGAAGGTGATACTTGGAGCAGATAGAAGATGATAGAAACCAATGGTTGGAGCCACCAGAAAATTTATTGTATCAACGAATGAGAGTGGGGTCCTACCATCCCATTCAATCGTTGCCAACTAAAAGGAAACTACTAGATGAGTGTGGGCTCAACCATGGTGTAACCTGTCGTGTGAAATCAAAGAACATAAGTGCTGGAGAATTGATGTTGGGGAGTGTTAAAATATTCGATGTGCTCGTTTAACCATAGACAATATCACAATATTGTCACCCAACCATAGGCACACAGCCACCCCTGAGCACCGTAACCTTTGATAGATAAAATGATTCCAAAAGTAGCACTAGACCCAACAGATAACCAAGAGAGAGCACACCTTTCTCCAAGGATAGCGCACCAAGCAGAAAGTCCCAAACCACAAACCAAGACCAATACCCAGCTACAGTCGTTGCAACTGCACTCCTCTAGACTTGCGCACCACTTATCTTGAGTGAGAGTGTGTGTACAAATGAACTCAAGCGCCCTCTATTTATAGTGCTCTTTGTCACCTGTCTAGGCCGACTTTTATTTCTAGATGTTGGAGAAATTTCTATTTTCAGCACACTAGTTCAGTGGGAGTTAACTGACTAGTTCTATTTTAGACTTTAACACTAGTTCATTGGGAGTTAACTGACTAGTTCTATTTTAGACTTTCTAATCTTAGACCATAATTATTATGCATGCATTCCTAATTATAGGATGCCATTGCCTATATGAGTGAAGATCACTCACTCATTGATAAGATGATAATATGCATTGATTCGCATTCTTCATTGTGTATCTCTCTTCCTTTTCTTGATAAGCTTTGTTTGTGTATGCTTTAGCTAGATCTCTTGTGCAGGTTTCCATGAAACACTGACATGGTATCAAAGCTACGCTGCTTGGAGCAAGCCAGACAAGCCAAAGAATAAGGAAAATCGGAGTTTCAACAAGCTAAATCCGTGGTCGTACCTTTCAGCAGTTATTTCTCCAAAAATATTAAGCTTTTGAGGAACTGACCCACGTGAGAAGTAAATCGACCCATTCTACAAGTGGGTTTTCAACTGTTTGGCGAGATTCCTCACCGTTTGCTCAGAAAGTAAGCCGCAAGATAGCCTCCTGAAACTGATATGAATCCGTGGCCGTAACTTTCTACAGTGATTGCTCCCAAAATATTAAGTTTTTGAGGAAACGACTTGCGTAGGAAGTAAATCGACCCATTCTGCAAGTGGGTTTTCAACCGTTTGGCGAGATTCCTCACTGTTTGCTCAGAAAGTAAGTCGGAAGATCATCTCTTGAAATCGATACCGATTTTCACTTAAAGTGTCCTTTCTGCCGTGATTTCTTGATTTTTCACTTGCAGATTGAGAGTAAATTTTTAGGGGTTCTTAGAAATAGTGGGAGAGATGGATAGGACAACTATTATACAATCAAACTTGGTGGTAATCCTTACACCATACAATTATTTTGATTGGAAGCCCAAGGCAGAATTCCAACTTAGAAGGAAAAGAATGTATAATTTGACGATGGCGACAGAAACAGAACCTACATCAGCGATTGAGAAGATGAGATGGGCGAACTGTAAGGATGAGGCCACAGGACTACTTCTTGAGTTAATCTCCACTGATCTATGGTTTCATGTTGCCGCATGCAAGACTCCAAACAAGATCTGGACCACCTTGGAAGGACTCTTTGGAAAGCAGGATGAGATGTGAGGTCATATGCTTGAGGTAGACTTGAATACCTTAGACCCTAAAAGTTTTGATAATATACAAGATTGTTTTACTAAATTTAAATCTTTGTTATTGAGCTTGGGTGAATGTGGTATTGATAAGTCTACACAAGAGAAACAACTTATTCTAACAATCTTGGCCAAGCTAGGACCAGAATACGCTGTATATGTCTCCAATTTTCATTCTGGCATATGTCTTTTTGGAACAAATTGGAAAATGCCTACGTTGGCTCAGTTCATTGAGTCTCTTACACAAGAGTAGACAAAACTCATACATATGGGCCTCATGAAAGATCCCAAAGCACATGCACTCACCATGCATGATGGAAAAGGGTCATCCAAACAGAACAGGAAGGACGGATATTCCAAACCCTTTAATGATTCTTCAGGTTCCAAAGACTCTTCAGATTCCAAGAAGAAGAAGGGAAAACAATGCACTTATTGCAATAAACCGAATCATGAAGAATCCACATGCATGAAGAAACAGATCGATCTTATGGCACAAGCACTTCAGCAGAACAACCTTGGAAACTTCATTCCAGAGGGAGTCAAGAAGCAGAAGGAAGAAGATCTTGCTCCTAAGAAAGGTAATCATCATGCTCTTGTTGCAATTAATTCCTCATCTGATTCATGGATTACAGATTCTGGTGCATCCCATCATATGGCAGCGAAAGAGGAAGTTTTCTCTTCTTTGAGTCCATGCTCAAGACCCCCTATTCTCATGGGGGATGATACTCCAGTAGCAGTAGCAGGAGAAGGGAGAGTGGAACTCCATAATGGTATTTTTGAGAATGTTCTACATGTTCCAAAGCTTTCTATGAATTTGCTCTCAGTTTATCAGATCACTCAGAAAGGTAAAAAGGTTGAATTTACATCAGCTTCAGTTTCAGTAATTGACATGCATGACAATTCCATCATTGCAATTGGTGAGGTGGATCACAAGTCAAGGTTGTATAAATTCATAAAGTTTTTTTACGACAACTCCTCTATTCTACTTACACATAAGGAGAGTACTTTGCATGCACCTCCAGTGCGACATGCATATACTCTTGTTCCTCCATCAGAGATGATTCCATACACTCAGATTCTGTACATGGAAATAAGCAGGTAGTACAGCCAAATAAGAAGCCAGCGTCGAAGCTTCAGCAGATGCCCAAGAAGGCATAGACCACAAAGCAAGCAACCTTGCAGGGAATCCATTGGATTCGAGGAGGAATCGATCTCAGCATGAGGAGCCTTCTCATGTATTTTCAGCTTCAGAACCTGCGATGCCCATGCATTGCTATATGGTTCAATCTATTGATCCACAAACCTACAATAGGGTTGTGGGAAATCCATTATGGCAAGCCGCCATGCAGAAGGAGTATGACTCACTCCTACAGAATCAGACTTGGAATCTGGTTCCACTTCCACCAGAAAGGAATATTTCCAGGTGCAAATGGGTCCACAGGATCAAGAAGTACAAGGCCCGACAGGTTGCCAAAGGACTTCATCAGATCCATAAATATTTCTACATCTTCACGAATAATTTCAGTGAGCAGAAGTTTCAGACTTTGCGGGATCGTCTTGCAGTGAAGAGCACAATTGCCTAGCAACTGCCATTTTCTTCTTTTGATACATCGTCTTTTGAGGGGGGGTGTTGTTCCCATGTGGTTTTCCCTCTTTCCTCGTTTTTATTCAGTGTTCATTAGTTGCATTGTACATGAGTACCTAAAATGGCCTAGTAGCCGGGACTCATTTTTTACTCCAAGGTGATGTTTAGGGGGGGTGTTGGAGAAATTTCTATTTTCGGCACTGATATTTTGGGATTTAACTGACTAGTTCTATTTTAGACTTTAACACTAGTTCATTGGGAGTTAACTGACTAGTTTTATTTTAGACTTTCTAATCTTAAACCATCACTATTATGCATGCATTCCTAATTATAGGATGTCATTGCATATATGAGTGAAGATCACTCACTAATTGATAAGATCATAATATGCATTGATTCTCATTCTTCATTGTGTATCTCTCTTCCTTTTCTTGATAAGCTTTGTTTGTGTATGCTTTAGCTAGATCTCTGTTATGAACATAAATATACATATAAATATATATTCATAACATAATAATTAATTAATGATAATTATTAATAATGAAAGGACATGTCTCAAAGGACATGACTATTGGTTAAGGGCACCCCTGCGTGGGTATATAAACGAGCCCTCATTCTCAATTGTATCATATCTTATCTTATCTTATCTATTCATATTTTATACATTATTCCTACATGGATTATTATGTTATATTCCAAGTATTTTGGATAATTCTTATGTGAGCGAACTTTGTTCGTCTCATTTGGTATCAGAGGATTGTTTCTGGTCCCGGCTATTGGCCACAGTCAAATTTTCGGAGTTTCTCCAACCCAGGTCTTTGACTAGAAATCCAGCCATTGGCCATTCACTACTCATAGTATATGTTTAAACAATTACTCCACTGCCAAGAAAATAAAAGAAACCAGAGATTGGAAAGGTTAAAATATTGAAGAAATTAGCAAAGAAAAATTAAAATTTGAAATATATATTAAAAATAAAAAAATAAAAAATAACACCGTGACTGGTTTTTCAGCAAACCCTCCCTCGAACCCCGTAACCCAGCCCTCATGCTACACTTTTCTCCATTCCCGTCCCCTTCCTAGCCGCAGCCTTCCCCTCCCCCTTCCCCCTCCCCTTTCCCGTATCCATGTTCCATTCCCCTTCCGCACCTAAATTCCCCCCCATAACCCCTGTACCCTGTCCCTTTTATGTCCCCTTCCAATTCCCCGTACCCTTTCCCCTTTCCGTTCCCTTCCCTCCTGTCCCCTTCCCTTTCCCCCATTTCCCTTTCCTCCCCCGTAACTTGTTCCCCGTAACCCCTACCCTGTAACATCTACACCCTCCCCCGTAACCTTTCCCGTAAATCCCTTCCCCCGTAACCTCTACCCCTTCCCGTAACCCCTCCCCCATAGCCCTACTCCCGTCCTGTAACGGCTGGCAGCCTGTCCCTGTCACCCCTGTCGGCCACCTCCATAAATATCCTATCACACCCCTTCAGTGAGTTGCACCTTTAAAAAAAGGAATTTTGACCAAATATATATATATATATATATATATATATATATATATATATATATATAATATTTTTTTACACATATTTTTTAAATAAAGTAACTTAAAAAAGAACTAAAAGTTATTAAAATAAGAAAAAGAAAGTTTTAAAAGGGAGGATATAAAAAAATATAACTATATTATACTTTTGGAAGTTGGAGTAAAAGGTGAAGTGATGTATTACTAAGCAAAAGGTTAAAGTTATCTGGTGGAAGGATATTAAACCTTTTACATAGTACATAGTGGAAATTTAAAATTTAAGAATATAATTGATTAAAAGGGTTCCCTAAGTTACAGAAGGTGCAGAAGAGTAATATATATATATATATATATATATATATATATATATATATATAATTATTTATATTTATATATTTATAAAAAATGGAGCCTTGTGATGAAAAACAAGGAAGATTCCCCCCTACTTATAAAAAATATGTGGATCTCTTATTAAAAGTAAATGGGATTATTCAGGGAAAGAATATCAACATCGCTATTTCCCCGACCGCTAGGAAAAATCACATTAACGTTGACCTAGCAAACCAATTAATCGTTTTAGAGCCAAATATAATTGGAAATGACATGTGTCTTTCTAATGAGAAATATGACATTAAGAACCTACAACTATCTATGGGCGATTACAAATTCATAGCTCAATTCAATGTCATGTCAATCTATGAAGACAGTGTTGATATGATTCTAGGGTCAACTTGGGTAGATACATTGGGTACTTTTATTTTCAACACAAGGAGAAAGTTTTTGACATTTTCTTATAAGAAGAAGAAAATCACATTACGGGACGCTACAATGAAGTCAATTTCAGAAGCTCCATCATCAGAAGACCTGAAGGACATATCAGAAGTCATCCTTCTAGATAACCAGAAGTCAATACAAAAGTTGCAAGATCGACAAGAAGAATGTGACAAAATCATCATCGAAAAAGACGAAGAGATTTCTCGCCTAAGAAATCATAATCAGAAACTACTTGCAAAAATCATGAAATCCAAGGAGAAGAAGCGGTGTTTTCAAAATTTCGAACAAGAAAATCAAGGTCTCAAAGAGAAATTAACCGAAAAAGAGGGAGAAAGCTCCTGCCTAAGGAACCTTAATCAAAATTTACTGGAACAAATCAAAATCTTAAAGGATGAAAGAAAAAAGAATCTAGAATCAAAAAATAAAGATGACAAGTCAGAAGATAAAGAAGAACTTTTACGATTAAAACGACATAATCAAGATTTACTAACGCAAATTAAAAGGCTTAAGCATGATAAGAAGTCTTTACAAGAAGAGCTAGATCACAAAACATCAATAGTCGATAAAGAGACAATGACTGAACCTATGGAATTAAAGAAGTCTTTAAATGTAAAAGTCTCAATTCTGGATAAAAGAATTAATATAGAGTCAATCAACCTTACAACTAAAAAGGATGTGCATCCAATTGATGTAAAGAGGTCTTCAAATGTCGAAGAAGAAACAATCCAGGGCCATGAAGAAAACTCAATTCCAAAAGTTAATCAACAAAAAGCTACAAGTATACGAAGTAAGGATCGAGTTGCAAGGATGCATTATCGACATCCTAATCACAAAAATCGATACTTTAGCCAATCCTTGTATCAACAGAAACAAATGACCAATATGTCGAAGAATATTACTTCCACTACAAGTGATGCTCAAAGTAGAAGCTATCATGGGAGTCGAAATACATCAAGTTCTTTCCAAGAACCCTATAAACTCCCCATGCAAAAGATCGAATTAGGATGGGTAGACTCTGGTACAATGCGACAGTTCTTCTCAACACTTAGAAGATCCTATCGTCTCAGGTCCTCAACGATTACTAACTCAATAATGAAGAAGCATGAGACAATAATTACAAGCTAGAGCAAGACATAAGTCTTCCATAAAGTATGCTTTGAGGACAAAGCATTTTTAAGGGGAAGGCAATGTTATGAACATAAATATACATATAAATATATATTCATAACATAATAATTAATTAATGATAATTATTAATAATGAAATGACATGTCTCAAAGGACATGACTACTGGTTAAGGGCACCCCTGCATGGGTATATAAACGAGCCCTCATTCTCAATTGTATCATATCTTATTTTATCTTATCTATTCATATTTTATACATTATTCCTACATGGATTATTATGTTATATTCCAAGTATTTTAGATAATTCTTGTGTGAGTGAACTTTGTTCGTCTCAATCTCCTGTGCAGGTTTCCATGAAACACTGATACTAGAGGCTAATACTTTAATATTAATTCTTTTACCGAGCCGACTTGTCCTAGGGTTTTTACACATCTATTTAGGGTTTCTTTATCTTCCAGAATATTCTAAACTATCAAGAGGTTACACATGGAATTTGATACCTCTCGCAGCTACCATAATATCAACACTCCTTCCTAGCTAGGGAGGTATTAACTATAATGGTCTCAAACACATCCATCCATTTCACATGGTATGGATAAGGCTCACATAGTCTAGCAGACCATTATATATGTAACATCATCATAGCCACACAGGCTATCTCATGGTCACACAAATCAAGTCACAAGCATCATCATCACTATCCATCTAGCTGGCATTCACCTCCAACACCACTGGTTGGCACACCAGCCTAGGAAACACCTTCAACACTACTATTAGTCTCCATGGCAATCTAGTAGTAGTACACAGTTACTACAATGCCATCCAATAGATCACAACAGTGTCGATCCATAGTAGTACACACCTACTATCCAGTGGTACACAACCACTCCTAGTAGCACACAACTACTATCTAGTGACACACAATCACTATTAGTGGAATACATCCACCACAGTAGTACATAGCTACTGTCCAAAGACATGCAATCTCCACTGCAATCAACTAATAGCTACACAAGCTATCACCATCCAGTACAACAGTCTCCTGGCATCAAATCATATCATCGTCTGCATCATCTCTCAAGGCCATACTTCATTTGAGTAATTGGGCATGATGTTAAATAAGTGATGTGCTGGACTTAGCACACTCAACAGAGTGTCTTGCATAAGTCACTCACTCAACAAAGTGATATAAGGACCATTCTTCTAATCCGGTTATGCGTCCTAGAAGAATGATTGTCCTAAGAAATGTTGAATCCCTCCACTGTATCATCTCTAAGCCATACTAGCATGATGCGAATGCATCATATCTAAGCTGTACTGGCATGATGTAGAGTATCATCTACATCATCTCTAAGACGTACTAGCATGGTGTCAATGCACCATCTCTAAGCTGTACTAGCATGATGCGAGTCATCTGCTTCATCTCTAAGTTGTACTAGCATGATGCTACTGCATCATATCTAAGTTGTACTAGCATGATGCGACTCAGACATATGCATCATCTCTAAGCTGTACTAGCATGATGCATCTCAAGACATTTGTATCATATCTAAGTTGTACTAGCATGATACAGATCAACAAGATGTCAACCTGGACCATTCTCCACAGGGAGAATGTTTGTCCACGAGCACACTGACTATCCATGATGCCATATATCAACACTCCCTCCCAACCGAGGAAGTCATCTTCTCCCTTTCAACCAAGGGAGCAATCTCCACGAGTCCCAACTTGTCCCTCAAGTATGAAAACTTTATCTTGGACAAAGGCTTCGTCAAAATATCAGTTGTCTATTAATCGGTGGAGATGTACTAGAGAATACTTCTCCCTTCTGGACTTTATCATAGAGAAAATAGTACTTGATCTCAATGTGCTTCGACCTGTCATGGAACATGAGGTTCTCTGAAAGCTTCACACAACTCTGATTGCCACAATATATCACAGTCGAATCCAATACCTGATCAAATAGTCCAGAAACCAGCTTACGGAGCCATAGTACTTCCGTACAAGCATCACAAGCTATGCTTCTGCAGTGCTGAGTGCAACATACTTCTGTTTCCTGCTAGCCCATGATATCATAGCAGATCCCAAACCAAAACATATACCAGAAGTACTCTTTTTGTCATCTGCACTCCCTGCCCAATCTGAATCAGTAAATCCATGCAATTGTACATCATTGTTTGAGGCAGATCTCAAACCATAATTTAGCGTCCCACGAAGATATCTCAAAATGTGCTTTGCAGTTATCCAATGCTCATGTCTAGGTTCCACCTGGAACTAGCTCAATGTGTTCACAACAAAGCAAATGTTTGACCAGGTATTCACCAAATACATCAATGAGCCAATCAACTGTCGATACAGGGACGAGTCTACTGGATCAGAATCAGAGTCTTTCAACTTCCTCAGATCTGTCACCATGTGAGTTGCCATGGATTTGCGATCCATCATCCCAAACTTCAGAAGGATCTTTACAACATACTTCCCTTGCCCTAGGAATATTTCACCACACTTTTGCCATACTTCTAGTCCCAAATAATAATGCATGAGACCAAAATCCTCCATATCGAATTCAGAGGCTAGCTCCCTCTTACACTGAATAATGAGAGGCTTTGCACCTATCAGAAAGAAATCATCAACATATATTAGTAGGATCACAGGAGCATCTTCACAACCTTGTAATAAAGGTTTGGATCAGCATAGCTCTTGGAAAAATCCAAGCCTCGTCAAGTAATTGTCATTTCGTGCATACCAGGCTCTTGGAGCTTGCCTGAGTCCATACAAGGCCTTCTTTAATCTGAATACATGGGTTTCTCTCGGGTGTACCTCAAAACCTTGAGGTTGCTCTATGCGTACTTCTTCCTTAATTACTCCATTGAGAAAAGCGGTCTTTACATCCATCTGATGTAAACTCCAACCCATGGATGCTGCAAGAGATATGATGGCTCTAATAGAGGTATATCTGGCAACTGGAGAAAACGTCTCAACATAGTCTTCTCCCTCCTGTTGGGAGAACCCTCTAGCCACGAATCTTGCCTTGTATTTATCGATACTTCCATCCACTGCATGCTTTATCTTGTAAACCCATTTTGAAGTTACTACAGACTTTCCTTCAGGTCTAGGCACAATTTCCCATACATCATTTATCATAGCTTACTTCCATTCTTTTTTGTCTTGTCAGGTTTTTTGCTTTAGTTTTGAATTCTTTGAACTTTCCAAATACTTCATCTTTCGTCTTTAACAGATATATCCAGGTCTTTCTTGAGAAGTCATCTATGAAAGTCACACAGTAAGGAGAGCCTCCTAGAGACTTCACTGGCATAAGACCACATACATCTGAGTGTATCAGATCCAAGATTTTCTTGAATCTATTCTCACTGCTTGGGAATGGCGTCTTAATATTCTTCCCAAGTGCACATCCTCTGCAAATACCTTCATGTACTAATTGTAGTTTTGGTATGCCTACAATCATCTGCTTTAGAGATGGCAATGCTTGATAATGAAGGTGAGCATACCTTCTATGCCATATCTCACTAGAATTGAGTTCATCATATACAATAGCTTGAGCATTATGACCTAGGAGTTTATGCAATCTTCCTTCACGAGTCCCAATGACTCTAGCATCTTCTATTTTTGAATCTTTAGACCATACAATAACTTTTCTATTGACATTGTTAAGATTGTTAAGATAAACATTGTTACCTGATTCCATTTTGATAGAAGCTTTTCCAATTCCCTTGACTGCATGAGAGTTATTGTCTCCAAGTTCCACTTTATGAGAGGTTTCCTTTTCCTTCATGCTTGAGAGATTTTCACGATCACCTGTCATATGTCTTGAAGCTCCACTATCGATTAGTTACATGTTGTCTTCAAGAGATCATGCAAGAGTTGATTAGTAGAAGAATTATGTTTCTTCATGCTTGGCTTTCTTTGGAGGTACTTCATCATTAGCAGTTGATGCATGGTGTTCTTCCTTTATTTTCTTGGCTAATTTAGGACAATGCCTTTTGTAGTGGCCATATTCATGCCATCCATAACATTGTACCTTTGACATATCTCTCTTATGATTTAATTTCTTTCTTGAGCCAAATCTTTCCTTACCTTCATGTCTTTTGAACTTTGTTGCATAGGCTTGAGCATCCTCTTCTTTTTGAGATCTTCCTTTTGATTTTATCCTTGTCTCTTCTTGTGCGCAACAGGTTCAAAGTTCTTCCAGCGTTGGAAACTCCTTCCTTGCGTTCATGCTTGCAGCAAATGCATCCCATGATCTATAGAGACCATTAAGTGCAATATTCACAATTTCCTTTTCTGGAACAACTTCTTCAATGGCTTGTAGTTGATCTCTCAACTGAGAAATCCTTATAAAGTATGAGGCTACAGTGTCATCCTTAGTCATCTTTGTGTCACGAAGCTCATTCTTCAGACTCATCACTTGTCCAATCTAACTGCAAAAAGGTTAATTAGGGCATCATACATCTTATTGGATGAGTCAAGGTTTGATATGTAGGGTATCAAGTGATCTTTTATAGAGTCCACAATGATACTCATAGTATTGATGTCATTGTCCTTGAACTTCTCCATTGTTGCAACGTTTTGAGGCTCATTTTCTTTTCCTACTTCAAACTATGGTTCCACAATCTTGCCCTTCACGGTATCTAGAACTTTGTTTTTGGCAAGGATGAGGTCAATCCTTGTCTTCCATGCTCTGAAGTTTGAAGCTCCTTCTAGCTTGTTCTCTTGCTTCATGGAGTAAGTCATGACTATCTTTGACTTTGACTTTGACCCAAAAATTTAACCTTTACGTTTTTGTTAGTTGAAGGTGCCAAGAGGTGCGCTAGGCTAAGGCACACTAGAATGTCCAAGAATTATGCCAAACGTCTCACTTGAAGTGCCCAAAGAGTTAGGTTAGGGTTTGCTGCAGCTGCAAATCAAAAACCCTAGTTGCAGCTACAACTGGTGCCACAACGAGCTTGCCAAGGAACTGTCGATCTACCTTCCACTGGCTAGACTGTCTGAAGTTAGTATGGGCCCATAACCTGTTAAAATATTCGATGTGCTCATTTAATCATAGACAATATCACAATATTGTCACCCAACCATAGGCACACAACCACCCCTGAGCACCGTAACCTTTGACATATAGAATGATTTCGGAAGCAACACTAGACCCAACAGATAACCAAGAGAGAGCACACCTTTCTCCTAGAATAGCGCACCAAACAGAAAGTCCCAAACCACAGACCAAGACCAATACCCAACTGTAGTCGTTGCAGCTGCACTCCTCTAGACTTGCGCACCACTTATCTTGAGTGAGAGTGTGTGTACAAATGAACTCAAGCACCCTCTATTTATAGTGCTCTTTGTCACGTGTCTAGGCTGACTTTTCTTTCTAGAGGGTAATAGTTTAATATTAATTCTTTTACTGAGCCGACTTGTCTTCTAGGGTTTTTACACATCTGTTTAGGGTTTCTCTAGCTTCCGGAATATTCTAATTTATCAAGAGGTTACACATGGAGGTTGATACCTCCCGCAGCTACCATAATATCAACAGGGAGGGTTTCCCAGAGTCACCCACATAGCCTCCACCTTGGGAAATGGTATCTATAGAAGAATGTAGCTATTGTGGAGACATTAGTGAGCCTATAGAGGCAGTCGTGAGCATAAAACAAAAACAAAGATAGAGACATCGGAGACACAAAGAAACACAAGATCTGATACTAACGTAAACCCCAAGTCAGTGCATTGTAAGCCTGTTGGTAATTTCAGAACAAAAGTGTTTGACACTGTTTGGTTTAAAAGTTGACTGGACAGAATTTTTTGAGGATAGAATGATACTTGGTTGACCCGTAGTAGGTCTGTAAGTCTGCATTTCTTTGCTTTTACATTTTCATAACGAAGATTATCATTTTGTCTGGGAGAAAGATTTTTCAGAACAATTTTTTTATGTTGATTGTTGAGAATGGCAAGAAATTTTGAGTGTAGATAAAGGTCTGGAGTTCCAGAACAGTGACAAGTAGCAGCAGTAAGGCTGTAATTTGTGACAACAGTAGTAGAGTAAATTCACACAGAATGGTAGATATTGGAGAGTCTGATGTCAATGTACTTTGGCATCAAATATATCGGCATTCTATGTTTTCCACATATTTCCCTTCTAAGTAGGTTCACGATGGTTAATGGCCTAACTGATATGGAGAAGACGGAAGGGAGATGTAAGACATGATCAAATGGAAAGCAGCACAAAGAAGCTATTGGCATTGGAGTAGGCAAAGTGTTGGAGCTTGTACATGTTGAAGTTTGTGGTCCAACAAGAACACCATCATTATCAGTTGCATGGTATTTTATGCTTCTTGTTGATGTTTTTTTGCAAAAATCACGGGTCTTCTTTCTTAAGAAAGAGATAGATGCATTAAATGATATTCTGAAGTTTAAGGCAAAGGTAGAGGAAGAATGTGGTAGGAAAATAAGTGTTTTCCAATTCCCTTGTGGAGATCAATTTGTTATGTTCGCTGACTTTTGTAAGAAAGGAGTTTAGAGGCAGAGAGGTGATAGTGAAAGGTGGAATAATATAGTTGTAGACATGTTGAGGAAAATGCTGTGAGATTAGTCAATTCCAGATGAATTTAGGCTAAAGCGATGAATATGGCAATATATTTGCTACATAGGAGACCCAACAAAGCAATGATACAAGTCACACATGAGGAGGCTTGGACCAGTATGAAACCAAAAGTAAACCGTTCAAAAATATTTGGTTTAGTTGCTTAGGATGTCACCACACGTAGAAATTTGCTTTTTATTGGGTATGTTAACGAAAGGAAAGAATATAGGTTTGTGGATCCTTGTAGAAAAGAGGTTGTTGTGAGCAGGGATGTTAGAATCAATAAAAATTCTGATCTAAATCAGATTGATGATCACGGGTTTGAGGTTGACAAATCAATCAACTTGCAATGAAGTGAAGTGCAAAGGTTAGAGCAGTGATCATGTGATGTTGTGCAAGTAGCACAAGTAGCAGTACAGCTCCCACAATCTAGTGATTGAGGAGATGGAAGGATTGAAGATGTAAAGAGAGAGGAGCTCTTAGTCCATACATGGAAGAGAAGATGGAAGGCTTGAAGACATTAAAAAAAAGTGGAATGCTAGAGAGAGAAGTGGAACCAGAGGTGCTAGATGCATCAGGATTAGTCCCAATGAGAGCAATACAATATGATTGGGGGATAGATGTAAAGAGATCACATGAACAAGCACAAGTGGTTAAGAATTTGACACAGGGGGTGAAATTCGCAAGTGTAGATGAGGCTTTTTACAGATTAGTGTAGACTTTGGAGCCCTGGTTCATGATTTTTGTAACACTTTGGTACCTAGGTGTGCAAGAGGACAACTTCTTGAAGTTGAAATCAGCATCTACAGCCATGGTATATGGGCTGAAATATTCAGCCAACATTGATTCTCATCCGGTTGAAGAGACAGTGCTTGATCAAGTGGTTGGTGAGGTGTTTTACATTGCATCAGTCATGCCAATTATACGTCATGCAGTTGACTTTTTTGTTCATTTGGTGACAACTTCAAAACCTGGTTTTTAAAGTAAATTTCAGAGTTCCAATGCTAACATCTTTGACACTTTTGGTCTAGACATGTTTGTATTCTTGGACAAATGATTGTTTCTCATATGACCATTAAGGGAGGGTGTTAGAGTTAGCATATAATAATGGTCATATGAAAAATTTGTAATGTACTTTAGGCTAGTAATTAAGTGACTTATGTCACATGTCATAAATAGATTAGGTTAGAGCTCAACTTATAAAATGGTTATACAGAATTTTGGCATGGGACATTGTTTCCCTTATATGTATTGATATCCACACCACATTGCACATGAACCAAGCATATCTTTCTCTCTCCTAATATATTATCATTTGCATTCTCTATCCACATTCTTGTGTGTAAAACTCACAAAGTTTGATTCTTAGGCCAAAACGAGTTGTGTCCCAAGTAGAGTCTGGTGACTTTGCTTGTAACACAAAATAAACCAACCAAACAACCATTAGATATAAGGGAGTAGAGTGAGCATATAATAATGGTCATACAATAAAGTTGTAATGTACTTTAGGCTAGTAACTAAGTAACTTATGTCAAATATCATAAATATATTAGGTTAGAGCTCAATTAATAAAGTGGTTGTATGAAATTTTGGTACAAGACATTGTTTTCCTTATATGTATTGATATCCACGCCACATTGTACATGAACCAAGCATATCATTCTCTCTTCTAATATATTATCGTTTGCATCCTCTATCCACATTCTTTTGTGTAAAACTCACAAAGTTTGATTCTCAAGCCAAAACGAGTTGTCTCTCGAGTAGAGTTGGTGACTTTGCTTGCAACAAAAAATAAACCAACGGGAGCAAATTTTTTAGATGGCACCAACATATGTCAATGAGATCAAGTGTGATATAATAACACTCAAAATATCCATATCTATGGGATCAACATGCATTGTTCCAATGGAGATTAAATCAATAAAAATATGTTAAGGATGGAAAGAATTACAATGTTAATTGAATTATAAAGACAAATTTAGTGGTTCTACAAGTTAACATTGATCAATGCTTCACAAAGGTTTGTAGTCTTAGTGATGGCAACACAATAGACCCGACTACCAAACATGGAAAGGTTAACATTGACAGTTGTAGAATCTACAATAGAATAATATATGTTGGACATGCTGAAGTATGATGGTGTGTTTAGGGGAGCAACAAGGCTACCCCCAATTCCAGTGATATAGGATGTAGTCCTATTGAATATTTGATTACGCAAAAAATCAATATGGAAGAATACAAAAATTAGGAGGCATCTTGATAAAGGCACACATTCATCGAAGCACATCACCAAGAGAATCATCATTCGTATTTTTATTAAAGAAAGAAGGACAAGACATCGAGAATGTGCATTGATTGCAAAGCATTAAACAAATCATCAAGAATGAGTATTCCCTCCCAAGGGTCAAACTTGGTTGACCAACTTTGTGAAGCCAAGTAGTTCACCAAACTCAACCTAAAGTTCTGATATCACTAGAGATAAGTGAAGGAAGAAGATCATTGGAAGACATTCTTCAAGACTTGAAAACAACTATACAAGTGGATGGTGTTAGGGACTATTCAAAGGTTGATGAATGAGCTACTCAAACATTTGGACGACGATGTCACAATCAGTGTTACACTTATCATGATAATATCGGATTTCTCACGATATTATCGCCAAACTGGAGGAAGTCGATAATATCGTGGGAAATTCTCGCGATAATTTCCCTCGAGAATTTCCTGATATTATCATGAAATTCTCGCGATAATATTGCAAGTCGACCTAAATTATCGGCCTGCTAAAGAACCACACTCCTTTTGTCTTATAAACCGGTTTTGGGGTTTTATTTTGTCATTTTGCAAATGTTGCTTGTGGGGTTTGAGCTTTAATGGTGTTGTAACCATTTTCCATCAAGCAAACAAGGAAAAATCCATACTTTTCGGTGCCATCAAGTAAGCATTTTTGGAGTGGGGATCTACTCCACTCTACCATATCCATTGAACCAGGTATGTAAACAAAATTATGCCCTCATTTTCTTTGTTTTTCAAGATTTAGTATAGGGTTTGCATGTCCATTAGATATAACTTGTTTTTCCCCTTTTTAATGGAGGATTTAACAGTTATGTAGGTATGGTAGTTTAATTGTAGCATTTTTGAAGTTTTTTTTGTGGATTTAGATTCTAAATTTCCCACATGTTTTTTGTCCCATAGGTTTACAAATTTAATTAGTGATCCACACATTTCAAAATGCCAAAACCATTGGACCCAATGTGGGAGTATGGTTTACTTTATGATGGCCATAACAAAATGAGGTTGAGTTGCAAGTTATGTGGCATGGAAATGTTTGGTGGCATCAGTCGCTTGAAATACCATCTTGCCAAAATCCTAGGGAATGATGTGGAGATTTACTAAGCATCTAACCCAGAGCTTGTCCACATTGCTAATCAATCCATTTTTGAAATGAATAAGAAGAGAGATCAAAAGGAAGAAACAAGGCTTGAGCTTGCAAATAGATATGGTAGCACCTCAGGAGTGGGGGAAAGCCAATCCTTGAGCTCACATTCCACAATGCTTGGCCCCTCAACATCCTCACCTTTCTTTGTGCCGAGGTCAGTGCCTAGGGGGCAACCTTCTATTCGGTGGATTGTGAAAAAAAAAGGAGAAGGAGGAAGCCAACAAGATTGTTGCTAGATGTTTTCTATGGAGTGACATACCATTCAACATTGCCAAGAACAACCCGTTCTACCACTCCATGTTTGAAGCTGCTGCTATTGTTGGTCCAGGATACAGGGAACCTTCTTTTAATGACTTGAGACTCGAGAGGGCCTCTCCTTCAAGGGGAAAAGACCGATTGCACAAAGAGATTGGGCGAGCTAAGGGATTCGTGGGAGATCACACGATGCACCGTTATGTCAGACGGTTGGATAGATGGGAAGGGCAGATCCATTCTCAATTTCTTAGTTAATTGTCCCAGGGGGACAATGTTTATCAAATCTATTGATGCATCTGCATATGTTAAAGACGCACACTTATTATGTGAGTTGTTGGATAACTTCATCCGGGAGATAGGCCCACAGTTTGTTGTCCAAGTCATTACGGACAATGCTGCTAATTATGTTACTGCTGACAAGTTGCTCATGGAGAGGTATCAGACCTTATATTGGACTCCTTGTGTTGCTCACTACATTGATTTGATGCTAGAGGACATGGGAAAAATTCCTTGGATCAAGGAAATTGTTGAGTCAGCTATGAGTGCTACAATATATATATATATATATATATATATATATAATGTTCTTACACTAATGAGACAGTTCACAGGGAACAAGGAGTTGGTCCGTCCTGCTATCACGCGTTTTGCGACAAGATTCGTTACTTTTCAGTCTCTCCACAATTCTGTGTTGGAGTTGCAAAGGATGTTTCTTTCGGATGAGTGGAATGCTTGTGTCTATAGCACTAAAGTGGATGGGCAAGCCATAACCCAACTTGTGAGACACGATTAGATTTTTTGGATGGGAGTGCATGAGTTGTGTGCTATTAGTGAACCTTTGTTAAAGGTTCTTTGCTTGGTTGATGGTGACAAGTGTAAAATTTTCAGATCCCAACCTGATTTCAAGTCTCACTGAGACACATAGTTAAATGCCCAACCCACATTGCACATTTAGTGCTGCAAATTAGTAAGCACCAAATTAAATGCTCAGAACTGAAACACAAGAAGTCTGCTACAACACTTTAACCAGAAATAAATCACACACACAAAAAATTCAACACAGAGATTTGGTCTACAAATTCAGACCCTAGAAAAACACACAAAGGGGAAAACCAGTGAGAGAGGGGAGGCTTTTATTATTCAAAGAAATGAGAGATATTTACAATAGTCATCTTCAGTAATTAATACACACACTTATCTCATTTTCCATGCATAAACTCAGCATAGAAGATAGTGCCAAAACTGCTCCTCGATATCTGTGCCCAGAAATCCGTACAATAAGGTTTCACTGATGTTGTTGTACTTTGCCTCGAAAACTATGCTCATAAATCTGTACAATACAATCTCATTGTTGCTTCTATACTTTGCCTCGATTTCTGTGCTCAGAAATTGCCTTGGAATTCGTGCCACAATATGCTCATGTGGTCTCTCTCCTAGCTCGACTCTCTCAAGCTCTTGCTCTCTCAAACTCTAGGAATGAATGAATGAGGGCACCTTAGTCTCTAAGTAGACTTGGTGGAGGAAACTGAAGAGTCGTGACTTTTCATTTTCCCTCACAAAATTACAAAAGTCACATTTAATTTTAGCTCTCATAAAACTAATTTCTAGAGACCTCTTTTGGACACTTTCTCACCCCTAGGTGCCTAGGTGATGATAAACACTTGTCCTTGGTACTTTTATTTAATTAATTTAACACTCCCTCTTACCGAGGAAAGTGTTCCTCACCACCCCAAGCTTATCTCTGAAAGGCACAAACTTTCCTTTCCCCAAATCTTTTGTGAGGATGTCTCATCGGTGGAAATATACTATAGCTCAACTGCTCCTCTCTGAACATGGTCCCGGATGAAGTGATATCTAATCTCAATGTGTTTAGACCTGACATGGAAAACTGGATTCTCAGAGAGTTTAATGCAACTCTGATTGTCATAGTAGATCATCGTGGGTCCCATCTCCACACCAAATAATCCAACTAGCAACTTGTGAAGCCAAATGGCCTCACAACTAGCCTGACTGGTTGCCATGTACTCAGCATCAGCAGAACTCAAAGCCACTGACTTTTGCTTCCGACTGAACCAAGACACCACTGCTAAGCCCAATCCAAAGCAACAACCTGAGGTACTCTTCCTGTCACTGACACATCCTGCCCAATCTGAATCTGAATAGCCAATCAACCGAACTCCATCCCCTCTCTCATAGTTCAGGCCAAAATCCACC